>JAECUM010026410.1:0-21065 GCA_016617855.1 Megalonaias nervosa
CATTAACCTTACTTCTTAAGCCTATAACAATATCATTCCCTAACGAAAACGCGCCAGCCGGCCTGTTTTTATCAGATCGTTTCTCCCTTTTTACGGCTCCTTTAGACAGACACTGACCTAGTGTGACCTCTATCACTTAACACGCCAGCTTTGGGAACTATTTACAAAGTCATCAAAGGAACCTTGCTACAATATATATATATATATATATATATATATATATATATATATATATATATATATATATATATATATATATATAGTTCCACATTGCATGCGGATTTTCGATAGTAGGAAATTCAGCGTGGAAAATAATTTGCCGAAATCTTAGATAGGAATACAAGATACTCATGTTACGGAAGTGTTTAGATAGCTTCGTTTCGTTCAAGATACCGGCTTCCATCACAATCTGGACCACTGAAATGTGGATCAAAAGAACTTGAGAGCACGTCCGTTTGCTTGGTCGAAAATTTGAATTCATTAGAAAAAAAAGACGTCGTAAGTCCGTCTAAAGAAGTATGACTTGAATTTGATGAAAAGCGTCGATACGGGCTGTAAAGTGTGTGGGATATTTCTTATATATGACGTTTAGTTTCGATAGTCGACCTCGAAACAAGCCACACAGGGCCCTTATTTTTAGACTGCAACGCCCACCCCAAAATGCAAATATCAGGGGAGGCATATACATCGTAGGACAAATGATGATACATACTGAAGATAAACTATTCAAATGTGAAGTTTGTGATAAACGATTTAGGCAAAGTTCTGCAATGAAGACCCATCTAATGATAGATACAGGAGTTAAACCATTTAAATGTGAAGTTTGTGCCAAAACATTTACCCAGAGGGCCACTTTGAAGAGGCACAAAATGATACATAGTGGAGATAAACCATTAAGATGCAAAATTTGTGATAACTGTTTAGGCAGAGTTCTGTTTTGAAGGATCACATAGGGATACATACTGGAGATAAACCATACAAAGGTGACGTTTGTGCTAAAACATGTACCCAAAGGTGTACTATAAAGAGACACATAATGATACATACTGGAGATAAACCATTCATATGTGAAGTTTGTGAAAAATGTTTATCCAGAGTAGTGATTTGAAGAGGCACATGAAGATGCATACAGGGGATGTATCAACCAAATCAAGTTTGCAATAAAATGTTTGTACTAAGTCGTGCATTCAAGAAGCAAAATAAGATACATACTGGCGATAAATCATTTACATGTATGATGATTATACAGTGTAGTCATTTGAAAATGTACAAGGGTATATATACTAGTAGATAAACCTATACAATGTCGAGCTTGTTATGAAATGTTAAGGCAGCGTTGCGCTTTTAAGAGGTGTATATTTATTTTATATTGTGCACTTGACTTTTGTCCATAATTGAAGTTGTAAACATAATGTTTAAGTAGCAAAAATTCAGGGTTAGTCTTGTTTACAGTTAAATTAGGTTTTTTAGTTGGAAATTTTCATATTCTATAATATTTTAGGTAAAGTGAACATGTGTTTAAATATGGATTTGATAAAACAATAATTAATTCCTGTCCTATATCAGTATGTGAAAATGCAGGCTCAGAGCTTGCAGTTTTTTTTAAATATAATTTGAGGAGAATTATGTATTGAAATTATTCATTGGAATTACCAATATGCGAATTCACTTTTGGATTTTTGCATGCAAATAATTAATCTATTCAGTGTTTATCAATATCCATTGCATTACACACTTTGAGATTTTATGTTATGTGCCTGGACATGTAAATGTTATGAAAAAAACTTTGTTATCATGACCTTCTTCTCATTTCTTGCTATGAGAAGGGAATACTCATAACTTAAGAAATGTCTTTGCCCATGGTTAGAAAGAGAGAAAGAAAAATGTTCAGACTCTCTTAAAAGAGGTGTCACTCGTAATGGTGTAGATACGGTTACATCTGGGGAAAATGGCGATGTAAGAGAGGTAACGGGAACGGCTGTAAGAAAAGAGAGTCTTCTGATTCTTCAATGAACGAACTGTATTGAAATTATATATATATATATATATATATATATATATATATATAGAGAGAGAGAGAGAGAGAGAGAGAGAGAGAGAGAGAATACTACATTCTAGAGATACATCTTATAAAGCCTTTATATTTAAAACACACGAAATACATATAAAATTATATTTTTCCTTCGAGCTTACCAACTTTCTACATTTGCATAATTTCTGCCTTTTAGAATATAATACAGATAATTAGATCTCGACTAACTTCATGATAGCCAGAGAGTATAAAATTCAATAGTTGCGATATAGTGCAACAATCGTTTTGAAGAAATGTATTTTACTAAATTTAAAATAGAACACAAATTTGGAATAGGTTACTAAAACATTATTCTTTATTACTTAAAGAATCTTTTATTTCCAAATTAAATCTAAACATGAAGTTGGTAGCGAATTCGTCTTTTCCAGTAATACATACCATAAATACAAATGAATATAAATTATTTGAAACAATTAAACATTCCATTATATTATAATATAAAATAGAAAGAACCCACAAAAATGTTGCAAAAATATCAAGTCTAGATTGAACTTTACCGTGAAAATCTCAATATTAAAAAGTTCCTATGCTTTAAATGATTTACGAACACAGACGATTCCTACCGGTAAGAAAAGAGAGAGTCTTCTGATTTTTCGATGAACGAACTGATTTTGCGCCAGTTTGCTGTCAATTTATACGCAGTTTGAACGTGTCCTCACGACCAATTATGGACACTTATCGAGATAATCGTGTTCGTTCATTTCGAATTAGAACAGGCTCTCGTCATTTCTCACAGGAAACGCGTGAATCATCTAGCTTACTCATCCATTAGGGATCTAGGAAATTGCCTGTTCAGCAGCTTCCCACCAAGTCTAAAATTTGCTGACCTTTGGATACAAGAGAATTGTATTTTATGGGTTATTCTTGCACTTGCTCATAAAAGCGCGATCTTTAATAAAATAGTATACAGTTGTAGTACAGAAATAGATAAATTTAATCTCAATATATTTTAGTGGAAAATTGCTTTTAATATAATTTAATGAAAAATTACTTTTGATACGATTTAGAGAAAATTTCAATCTTAATACTTTTACTCAAAAATTCTGTCCTAATATATATTTATCAATTAAGGGTTTTAATGTGTGTCAAGGAGATCATGGATGATATTTATCAATTAAGGGTTTTAATGTGTGTCAAGGAGATCATGGATGATATTTATCAATTAAGGGTTTTAATGTGCGTCAAGGAGATCATGGATGATATTTATCAATTAAGGGTTTTAATGTGTGTCAAGGAGATCATGGATGATATTTATCAATTAAAGGTTTTAATGTGTGTCAAGGAGACCATGGATGATAGTTTTCAATTAAGGGTTTTAATGTGTGTCAAGGAGATCATGGATGATATTTATCAATTAAGGGTTTTAATGTGTGTCAAGGAGATCATGGATGATATTTATCAATTAAGGGTTTTAATGTGTGTCAAGGAGATCATGGATGATATTTATCAATTAAGGGTTTTAATGTGTGTCAGGGAGATCATGGATGATATTTATCAATTAAGGGTTTTAATGTGTGTCAGGGAGATCATGGATGATATTTATCAATTAAGGGTTTTAATGTGTGTCACGGAGACCATGGATGATATTTATCAATTAAAGGTTTTAATGTGTGTCATCATGGATGATATTTATCAATTAAGGGTTTTAATGTGTGTCATCATGGATGATATTTAAGGTTGAGAGCTATGATAATACAAGAGTATGTGTAGCTGATATGTTTGTAATTATATTATAGTTATTCAGTATAAAAAGCCAAACAGAATTTAATGTTGATTAATTATTATGATTATTATGATACATATGTACGTGTATGTGCATGCGTATGTATGTATGTATGTATGTATGTATGTATGTATGTATGTATGTATGCATGCATATGTATATATGTATGTGTGTATGTATGTGCTTACGTATGTATGTATGTCCTTATGTACGTACGTACTTACGTATGTATGTATGTATGTATGTATGAATGTGTGTGTCTATGTATGTATGTATGTATGTATGTATGTATGTATGTATGTATGTATACTTGAAGTTAAAATTCTGCATATAAAACAAATTTCCCTAGAATTTCTTAACTATGCATATAAGTAATGGAATAGTTAGAAGTCAGCTTATTCAGTTGTGTTTGCTTTTTCATGCAGGCCTCATTTTCGGAACCCAAGCTTTTTGCGATTCCCTTAGCATTATTTGGCAGCAACAATTTCCCATCTGCTGAAAATATTTTCTATTGTTTCATCTTGCATATATTGTCTTTAAAGAGAATTGCTTTACAATTTTTTTTTGTTCTGGGTTTATAATCTTTATATGCTGCATTAATTCATTGCTGTCCAAAGAAAATGAATAAATAAGTAAGGACATACGTAAAACTTGTTCATAATATAGGCGTGAAAAGAAAGTCAGAATTTGCAATTCAAAATTGTTGGAAGTGTAAAGCTTCCACCATTCATTATAATGAGCTGCAAAACAGAAATTGGATTTCACTCTTAATACTGTTCAGTAACTTTTTTTTTAAATAAAAATATAAGAACTTCCACCATTCAGTAAGTTTTAGAAAAATATCAGTACTTCTATGTGTGTATAAACCGCTCCGGTGGCCTAGTGGTTAGAGCGTCCGCCTCGGATGCGGGAGGGCGGGGGTTCGATCCCCGGTCGAGTCATACCAAAGACTTATAAAAATGGTACTAACAGCTATATCGCTAGGCGCTCAGCATTAAGAGGTTAGTGTTAGGACTGGTCGGCCTGGTGTCAGATTATATATGACTGGGTAGGACATCATGCTACATGTCTGTGGCATGATGTCTCAGTGCTAGACATTACAATAAACTGCCACACTGCAGACATCGTAGCAAATCCAAATCAGTACTTCCACCATTTAGTACACTACTAGTCCTGTTCAACCCACCTGGGACATAGGGCTGCAACCATAACTTACGGAATTACTTAACTCAGCATTACAAAATCTTTCAGTGAAAGTTCAGGTAACTCAATCTAAATGTGTTCAACTCAATTAGGAATTTCCTCACTTTAAAGCATTAAACTCTTAAAACTCTCTATCATATTCTTCATTACCTATTTATCTTTCCAAACAAAGATGAAATAAAGTCAACTGAAAAAAAAAAACAATAGTAAACCCTTCATTTTAGTCCTATATATACTTAACTATTTACACAAATAAATCATTACCAGTCCATCTGCGTTGCTAATTAGAGATGGCATGTGTTCTTAGTCCATAACAGCGTGGATGCAAATGATATCCGAAGTAAATAACAGCAAAGATGGAGGCTTAAGGTATTTTCATTTACTAATTATTGAATAAAATCTTTTCTACATATACAAATATTCCTCTTTACATATATTTCTTGGGTATATCTGTGCATATTTGAGTGTATTTTGGTATATTTGAGTGCATTTTGGTATATTAGAAAGCGCTTGAGTAAAACGATATGTCGCTGGTGGTTGGGTGGTGGTACTTTGACTGAGAAAAAATTAATGTACATTTTGGTAATAGTGATGTCATGTGGCATCATGTAAAACTTTGCAGTGACTTTTGGAATAAAATATACAATCAAAACTCAAAAGCTGTGAGCTCGTTGACATACGTTAAAACACTGTGCATTAAAAATGGGTTTGTATGCACTGATACAATTAAATAATCCTTCAAGTTCTAAATGGGGTCGATTTTGTATAAAAGATTGAGAAATTGAATATAAGCTGTTTTCAACACAATGGTTTATCCTTAAAGCCTTATGAAATATATGGTACGGCCATAAGTAGAATTTGTGACAACACAAGGAAGCATTTACGTATCTTCCGGATAGTCATGATAATAATGAGAACAGTGCTCGTGTCAAGCTAACTACCGTATTTCATATAATATTTCATACATGTAAAATAATTATTGATTTCAGAGTACAAAAAATTATATGTAAAATAAATAATTATCATTGTATGGTCCTTACCGTGTACAAAAAGTAAAGGGAACAAGGTCTGCGGAACACACGATACTCGACAACCTAATGGAACCAACGTACCAAATATACATACAAATTTTGTCTCATTCTGCTCTAAACTCAAGAATCCAATTATAATAGAAACAAAAGCACTCACAATGACTTTTGTTGTTATGAGAGAGAGAGAGAGAGAGAGAGAGAGAGAGAGAGAGAGAGAGAGAGAGATGATGATGATGATGAAGATGATGATGATGATGATGATGACTGAAACGATAAATGTTGTATGCAAGCTCATCTGCATTTGGAACATACTTTGTAGCTGTTAGGGTGTGTGATATTGGCAAAATGATTAAGATGTTCTGAACTTGTATTTGTTATGGGTATTATTATCGGTAAATTTGTAGGCAATGATACGAGTCCACGTTGTCCAAAAATTAAGTGCAACTTGTAATCTTACAACAACAGTGGCCTCGTTATTAAATTTCAACAAACAATAAAAGAACTCGGAAAATTGTTTTTAGTTGATGCATTTGTGTTTGTGTGTGTGTGTGTGTGTGTGTGTGTGTGTGTGTGTGTGTGATTTTGATTTTTAACGTAGCTTTAAAAAAAAAAATTCTGCAGTGTGGCAGTTTATATAGATGTCTAGACGCTCTAACCACTAGGCCACCGGAACGGTTTGTGTGGATGAGAGAGAGAGAGAGAGAGAGAGAGAGAGAGAGAGAGAGAGAGAGAGAGTATATTGGAAAACTCTCCTTGGGAGGACTCATCCCATGGAGAACTTGCCCCTTGAAAAACTCATCCCAGGTGTCAAGAGAAGTCGCCCCAGGGTGGTTGGAGAAGTCACCCCATTGCGTCTGGAGAAATCGCCTCAAAGATCATGAATACTAATTTGGGTATGTCGCCCCATGGTGGTTAAAGCTTTATGATATCGCCTCTTGAATTATTATATTTTCTAATTGAGATTATAATTCATGGTGACTAACATTCACACTGAAATTTCAGTATAGCCCCCTCTTATTTTTCTATAGCAAGTGTTTACTTAGGCCCTGTATATGTCGGACTATTATTACCGGTCGTCGCGGAATCGCAGTTTACTGTTGTTGATGCTGTTTAATCCTGTCGCCATAATCATATATGTTGCGTCCAAGATGGTAAAAACTTAAGTGCAGCCCATTTTATTACATCATATATCAGACTATGTTATAGTTTGCTAATTTCTCTCATCAATTTTGTCTCCATCCATCATTGTCAATATTTTTAAAATTATTTATTTTAAGTGAACACCATTATTTTCAATGAAATTTAATCTTTGCCACTCGTTTTAGTAATATCTAAATCATATCACCGAATACCTGTTTTAGTAGAAGCAAACCTGGGTTAGAATAACTGAAATACATAGGGATTATCTGAAGGCTTCGTTCCGTCTGTTTATTCACTAACTTCACTAACGTGCGTAATCCCCCTCCCCCCCCCCCCAACAATCAGCTATCTCAAATTGCTTAGTGAGGTGTAACAACTAGAGAAAGCCCTAATTAACTTTTATTAAGAATTAATTAAAATAAAATACGGCAGTGTTTACGGTTTGAGACGCGCCTTTGTCACCAGAACATTCTGTTCAAAATAATACTAATTCTGGACACACGGGATACCACCCTGTGTTTTCGTAACTCAAGATATGTCGGCCTATTCTGCTTGTGTCTTGGAAAAGATGCAATGTTTATGCAAATGGAATACATTAATTTAGGCTATTTCTGTCAGCATTTTAAACGAGAAACTAGGTCAGTTTTATAGTCATTGTTAGAAAATTCAACGTAACAATATCACTAAATGGCAAGAGTTACTACGTGAACTAAACCGATTCAAAATGAAAATTGGAAAAGTTCATTTTATATATTTAATAAGTTACTAAGTTGAAGAGAAAAATCAACGCATAAGATGTAGTCTGTTTACAACGTCTCCTTTATGGCAAAAATAAAAAATTACTGCAAAATTTAAGACAGAATATACACCAGTAATCGACAAGTTGATTAGCAGACGATAACGCAGGTGTGGGACAAATCATAAAATTAGAAACTTGAATTACGATGCATAATTGTTCTCAGGTAAACATTTCTATCTTTTAATTGATTTATTTATCTGGATCATTCTTAAAGATAAATAATAAATAGGTTTTAAGAAGGCCATGGGGTGGATCTTCGAAAGAAGAGGTCTAATGAGCGAGGCTACCAATAGGGAAATGAAGCTAAGGGAAAACAAAATCTCTCAAGGTGCTATCAAGCAGATGTTGTGAGGAGAAGCGATCATACGCATCACTTGTTATTCGTTCTCGCTAATAAGATAACAATAGAGGGGTGTATGGTAGAATAGGTTCGCAATAAAATATTAGAGCTAAAACAGTACAGACACTTAACAGATGATATACGAATCAATTTAACGGAGTCGGCGACCTTAAAATTTACGATAAAAAATGACAAGGTTTTTATATTGTATATTTGTATGACTACAATGAAACAATAAGACTAGTTGACCAATGGCCTGTGGACTTCACTTTTGCATTTACTGAGATATAATTTTTGTTGGATAATAAACATCAAAGGGCTTCCGAGCTCATTTTAAAACGCACGTGGGGTTTTGTTACGGTGACGGACTTCATAAAGAGAACTAATTAACGATATGTTCTGTAAAGGTTTTTATCCAGTTCTAAAAAATACCAGTAGATATTGTGATGACAATATGTGAGTTTATTCGTCAGACTATACATGTTGCTGATGACGCTGTTAAATGGCCGATCATGCACTGCACACGATAATAATAATAATAATAATAATAATAATTGTATTTTCTCACCAGTAAAGAAGAAAAATAAGGGTGGATCGACCAATGAGTGTGGATTAAAAGAAGAATTGATATTTCAACGATAGATTATTAAAGGCCTTTCTGTATGATCTTAAATGGTGATACGCGAAGTCAAATATAGGTCGGGTCAGTTTTACTGAGTTAACATATAGTTATGTTTTGCATTTGGTATCATATGAAATATATTCTCAGCAAAAAATGTATTCGTAGTTCGACGTGTATTGTTTCCATGCCGTTTGAAATGCGAACTTCTCTTTTTATTCAAATAAAGAAAATAATCAAAATATGTGATTAAAAAGTAATGAAAAAGAAAGGAACTGAATTATAAATGATGATAATTTGATTTCTTATTTCTTGTTCTCCTTTTTCATCATTCGATGCCTCAATTACAAATTTACGGGGAGTTATCAAACAGTCGGATAAGTTTTAATAGAGGCAACAAATAGTTTTCTTTTTATTTGGGATTAATATCAAACATATGGTCAGAAAAAAAATACATTGGTAGTTTGACGTATCTATATCTTATATCGTTATTTTTTTAACAACTGTTTGAAACGTGAACTTCTGTTCTTATCTAGAGTAAAAAGCATACAAAAAATGGGTTAAAAAATTAATAAATGAAAAGATAAATGACCTTTTTGCGCGACCATAAATAGTGAATCTTTTATTTCTTAGTCACCTGTCTCATTATTCGATGTCTCGCTTAACAACTTACCTAAAGTTATATCATACACTTGGCAAAACAATACTTTTATCATTGGACCCATCTAAATCGAACCTCGGCATGTTTACGAAGCCGTCTGAGAAAGGCACATTACCAAATTAAAATATCAAAATACGAGGCTAAAAAAGTACAAAACAATAAAACAACCATAACAACCATCTTAATTTTATATGATCAGTATTATATTCTCATTAAATTTTGTAAAAACAAAATGACAATAAAGTATTTTCAATATTTTTTGAAAACGTAAATCTTCTTGGTAGAACTTTTACGTATAATAATTTAAAGGATTTTCCGAAAAATACAATGTGCTCTGTGCAGAAAAGTAAGATACATTTAAATAATCATTATTTTAATGCTGGAATGGGTACTAAAATTTAAAGGGTACAAAGTAAACACAAAATATGGTAATTGATGTTTAGAAGTTACATTTATCTGAAGGGTAATAAGTCTGAAAAAATTTTATACTGGAATACCTCCATATATTTTATTGACCGCGTTTTCTATAATTTGGTTAGATGTAAACAGTCACGTGATACTGATCTGAATTTTTTTTTACACAATGAGAAATTCTGCGGACTACTTTTGGTTCCCAGTTTCCAGGTCATTTGATGTGAAGTTTTATCTATATCAACTCCTTACACTCTAATAATAACAACAAGACCCCACCCCACCCACTCCTGTGATTTTCGATCAAAATGTACAAATCCTAGATTAAAGTAGACCATTAGAAGTTAAAGCAATGTAATTGCACGAACCTTTCTGCACTCCAACACACCCCTTTTGCCTAAGAAGGCATATAGTAGGCTTTACAAGCCAATCTTCGGAAATTATTGCATTTCGCTTCGACAACATGTTCCAGCAGCTGTTATTAAATATCAGGGTCATACATCTAGCAAGGGATCTCACTAAAATGGACAAGATTTTGCTTTTGAAAGATCGAAATGCGTAGAAAGTAACAACAACAGATGCTATAACAACACGTGCCATACGCAAGCGTAATTTTAGACCAAAAAAAGGAATAGACTGGTTTAAACAGCATCAACCTTTCTGCACTGATACCATTGGTGTTGTTTGTCATCATTTTTTTTTTTTTTCACCCTATCAAAGGCCTTTTTGAAATCTATAAAACGTGATATAGATTCTGCTGGTGCTGAAGCTATATCTCGCAAAGGAGTCTGAGATTGAAGATTTGTTCTGTGGTGCTCCTTCCTGCTCGGAAGCCTGCCTGCTCTTCAGCAATAATTTTCTCTGCTTGAGGCTTTAGTCTGTTGAGAATTATCTTCAGCATGACTTTGCTCGGGTGACTGATCAAACTGATGGTTCTGTAGTTTTGGCACAGCTGTAGGTTTCCTTTCTTGGGGAGCACAATGACCAAGGATTGAGTCCATTTGGTGGGCCATTTTCCTGTCTGCCATATCTTGTTGCAGATTGTTGTTAGGACTGTGACTATCTCTTCTCCTCCTGCTTGAATGAGCTCTGCTGGTATGTTGTCGATGCCGGCTGACTTTCCTTTCCTTAGTGACCTAACTGCATTTTCTACTTCTTATATATTATTATTATTATTATTATTATTATATATATATATATATATATATATATATATATATATATATATATATATATATAACAATACATTATTAACTCGTAAAGTCCCGAGGAAGCAATCATCTAACCTTGATTTTATTATGTCCACGTTAGAGTGACTCTTTGATATTTGTAATAGAAGAGGGAATCATTATGACTTGATTGATAAAAGTTTTGATTAAATATATTTTGTTCGTTTGTCTCTCATATCAGAATCAGTTAGACAAAGTTGGAAAATATAGCGGCTCGCGATACCAAAGTCGAGTGAACAAACTTTATTGGCCAGCAATATGCTTCATTTGGCAAAACGTTTTAAACTTTGGGTGTTTTAATTAATGTAACATTAAAAATTTAACAGATATTATAATGCTTAACTTGGGGAGTTGAAATAGGATATGTTTATAAGTCAAACATATACCAATGTTGTAAATTAATCCATTGTATGTTTATTATACGAGATATACACATAGTGATACATAATGTGAAAGAGGAACACTTTTATAAAAGCATAATGACAACGTCAGTCTCACTGTCTCCTTGTCTATTATTTATATATAAAATAATGTATAAGTGTTTTTTCTTTATTCGATATAAGACAAGACATCTTCATCATCAGTTACTCCATGAATAAGTACTGCGAGCTTTGATCGCATGACTTCAAACACTAATGACTATTGAGATTTCAGTTTTGACTATCGATTGATTTTTTAACTGTTGAGATAATGAAATGATTGTCAAATTATCTCAGTTTTGAAAACTATCGAGAATCCAGAACAATGTCACATATTACTCTTAGGTTGTTGATGTTGATATGGTATTTGGCAATACCTTACCCACCCACCAAAGGAGGCGCCTGTGCATGACTAGTAGTATGTGCTTTAATTTTTCTTAAGGTTTATTTATAGCTTGGCTTTGCTTTTGGTTCAGGTTACTTTAAGGATCATGCTAACAGGCGAAGTTAGCGACTGAGTAGCCAACAAAATGTAAACGTCTTCTCATATTAGCAAGGCGAAAATGACTTCGCTGTCATTGCTTTTAGATCTTCACCAGATAGACCTCAACCCATCCAGTTAGTGTTATTGCCCCAGGCAAAATTCGTTATATGTTGCCGTAGCAGATGTTCATTTCAAATGTAGGGACAAAACAAATTTTTGCACATTCACTGGCACGTGGTTTGAATAGCCGATTGACTATTAACTGTCAACCCCGCAATGTAACGCTGCCTGATTTTTGCAACTCATCACTTCCAAGGCCGATAGTTTAACATAGCTAAAGGACGGAGACGTGCCCGCAAATGAAATTGTCAATATGTATTTCAAAGCTAAGTTACCTATATACATTACAACTTTTGTTTTAAGCACAGAATTGTTGACAGCACTTTAAAATATATATGTTGAAAATTTAATGACTTTGCTTACATTATTACCTTCATACATTCAATTTGAATCAGCAAATGAACCTGCCAGGGGTTGATAATGGTGAGAACTGGTGTGTCCTGGATGATTTATGTAATCACTGGGCACCTAAATTAAGGCAAATATATAGTTCATGCAACCTAAATTGTAAATATTATGTGATTAAAGATTTAGCCAAATCTATTAATGTGTTAATAAGAGATGTATAGAACAATGCAGTGTTGTGGAAACGAAAAGTGCTGTTATGTAAAGTCGAGGTTGTTTTCTTACATCACTGATTAAATATGAAGTTAAGTTGCAAATTAAAATTTTCTAGGAAATATATATTGTTGTAAAATATGTCTTATCAGGTATTCAGGTAATGGATAACGACATTACATTGTTTGAATACCTGATTCATCTGTAAAGTGATGTATTATGGAATATTCTGTTTCGGACCGTGCTCTCATTTAACGAAGTGTTCATTCATATCTGAAAGCACACCCTGAGTTAAAGTTTAGGCAGACTGATAATTTAAAGGTTCACATGAGGATAGGCGCTGGCGATAAACTATTGAAAAGTGAATTCATTTAGTTGGTACGCCCCTGACTGAAAAAGTGCAATGGAACAGGGACATATTTTTAGCAGCAATTGCTCTGTTAAGTATTTTCTTCTATTTAAAATTTTGTATTATATTTTATATTCTGTATTATAATCACATACTTACATTTAAACCATATGTGTTATATAAATAGAATTGCTGTAACGGACAAGCGTTTTTCAGGGGGAGGGGGTTTGGCAATATTTTTCATTGAATTATAAGAAATTATTCTGTTTCGATGAACTATTGGAACTTTGGAATTGATTGTGTTCCACAGAAATCATATTGTGAAGCTTGGAGAGAGTTACAATTGAAGTTCCGGGTAAAGATTGAACAATTACGTTGTCAGTCCGTGTGTAAACCTTGGTTGTCCCTGTAACTTGAAAATAAATTACAGTTACAAATTCCTGCGACTAACCATACATTGATTTTGTGAGTACTTTTCAAGCTGAAATTAGAATTTTGCTGTAGAACAGTTTCCACAGCTACAATTACATGGTTAGGAACAAAGAAAACAATGAGAGAAAGCAGTAGTAGTAGCAAAGGTGTTGGTGGTGGTGCTATCAACAGCAGTACTGATGCTAATAATTTTAGCAGAGGACTAAGACACGTAATAATGCAGGTATAAGTAGCTTTTGCTGGAATGATGGGATTGTGGTAGTGGTGGTTGAGGGGGCATTAGTAGCAAATTTGAATAGAGGTAATCATGGTGGGTGTTGGTAATGGTGTCAAAAATATAGTGTTACATCTATGATGCCGTTTGCAGGGAGCAATGTGTCTCACAAGCCTCAATGATCTCACAAGCCTCAATGAACTGGGGACATACAATTTCAAAAGCGAAAAAGAAACTAATGCAGTAGTATTGCCATAGTAGTGGCAAAGAACGTTAAAAGAAAAACCACGCAAACCACGAGAACAATGCCCTTTAAACTGACAATTTTTCCACCGTAACCTTGTCGTCTGCTCATGCTATTCAAGTTTTTTTGAACATTTACATTATTGTAACAAAAGAAATGTTTTATCAATTGTTCCCCCAATCTATTAAGACATTATACATTGGATGTCTTATTCACCTGAAGAAAAAAAAAATAGGTACTGTGAAATATTCTGTTGCGAATCTTGCTCTCATTTAAATGCTCTTTTTTTTTTTTTTTTTTAAAATAATTCCCATTTTTCCAAAATTAATTTCGTTTTCACATTAATATTGCATTACCTGCCAATCTGCATAATTCTGAACGGCCTTCACTAAATGTGTTGTATTAAAATGGAAATTTTCATTTGAATGTCGTATGGTCTTTCATGACTTAGATCACTGAAACCAGAAACAAAACATAGACAGATGTGCATTAAAGAATCCCGAAAGGCGGATGTTTTCCCTAATATAAAAAGCGTGCACAGGATTTAGCATTAGGGGGTACGAAGGAAACAATAATGTGAAACACTCGTTCATGCTCTCAAGGCGCAACACTGAAGACCGAGTAGAAGTGTTGGTGAGATGTCAATATATCTGTGAAGACGAGCACCTTGGACCACTTGGCCACACCAACGTAATATGACCACTTACTATCTTTATACATTGTAATAATACAATCCTTGATAGTTTCGTCCTGACATAGTTCCATTACCATAAATGGGATTGCTACAATGTAAAGATATTACACAAATGATATTTGTTTTTACTGTGCATTAGTGCAATCAAAATTCATCAGCCTGTGTAGCCTGTGTATATAAAATTTTATGTTATTGTCTTAATCTATATGCTGTTAGACGTGTTCGATCCATAGGGCATACGTGTTCGATCCATAGGGCATACGTGTTCGATCCATAGGACATACGTGTTCGATCCATAGGGCATACGTGTTCGATCCATAGGGCATACACTGAAAAGCAGACTGAATATGAAGTTCGAGATCGACAAAAATGTAATATTGGAAAACATTCAAATTTGGGAATAAAAAAAAAAAAATATAATGTTTACATGATATTGCAGAAACGTCCTAATGATGAGCTGGTATTGTGTTGAGCTTATTCATGTTAATACATCAAAGAAGATACAATGTGAATGCAAAAAAGCAACCAATGAATTCAGAAATCATTTAAGGTGGGGCTTGTCCCATTTGCGACTTACAAGTAAAATAGCAGCAAAAGCAGAAAATGCATAATTAATGGAGTTTGATCCCAGAGCACAGAAACTGATCTGCTATAGAAATTTGTTGAATCACCTTGACGGAGGTAAGTTATGTAGTTTAATTTCTCCTCCAGTAAGCTATAGACATTGAGGTGGGCATTTTGCAAAATGAAGGATACAAGTTAAGTATATTACATTTGTTTTACACATTTGGAAAAGTCGAGATGAAATTGATATTGAAATAGTGTTAGTTAAATAAATCGAAATAAAATAGTATTTCTGAAAGGGAATGTAGATATCACTAAATCAGTGAAACAAAGGGTAAGAAGCTGTAATTTACCAGAACCTAAATAAAATTCTTGATAGGAAACAGAAAATTTGACAAAATTGCAATTATCCAAGTTGACTGTAAACGAACCTAATGGCTTCATTGGCAACATCCAACATAAATTTCAATATATTAAGAAATTTCTATGTTAAACATCACAAATCCTATGGAAGTGGTTTCCGTGGCAAGGAAACAAACGCACTAGGCTAGATGTTAGGGCACTTTTCTTTAAATCCACGCATAATAAAAATCTTTCATAATCGCAGACACAGTGAGCAAACGACATAGAGATGAATCCAAAAGCAGACTCTGTAATGTTGCTACATCATTACATAAACAATCATATTTTATCTTACCCACATGCATGATGTTTACATTTCAGGGTAGGCGAGCAATTTCTTTTTTGAGCCCTATTTTTGGGTGCGCAGAAATGCATAGTTGCCTTTCTTTGGATATCTGTTCAAAACGTGTTATTTTATACCAGAGACACAATCGAAATATTTTGATTAATTTCTTTTTGTTGTTTCCTTCATATTTTCCGATCTCAAATGGTTAGGATAACATGGTCATATTCCGACCAGTAGGGTAATTCCGACCGTGGATGTACCTCCCGCTGTTTGCAGCAAAGATATGCAAATTACTTGAAGTGTTCTTTGTTTTTATTTGTGCACGTGCGTATGCAAATTAGTAAAGATGTTTCCAGGAGGGCATCGCATGACAAAATGACGTAATAGCCTCAGTATTCTCGAGTTCAGAAGCGGCATTGATACATTTTTTTTTTTTATTCAGGACCCTAGTCAGGCATCAATCATCCAAGGTTTGTATAGCTTTCAATAACATAATAAGTATGCTATTGTAGCTTTAAAATGATGCTTTGTCTCTCTAAAACAGTAAAAATTGCACCGGTTTTATGACAAATAACAATAGTATACAATGTTCTGTATAGTGGTCGGATTTACCCCAAGTTATTTTTCAAAGGAGGGCATTTCCGACCAAGAACACAAGCTTAGAATTATGATTAGTTTGCATTGAACTTGGAAGAAAAAAAAACCCCAAGAATAAACACCTAATTAAAAACAAATAAATAAAAAATGATAGATATAAATATCAATTAAAATAAAATGTTAATTCTCTCCACAGTTATCTCTATAACAACATCCACAATTCTCTATGTAGCAATATCGCTTTCTATCTGCTATCTCTCTATCTGAAAAAAGAAAATAAAAACAATTAAAAGCTTTTAAATATGTCAAGATAAACAAAATTTTTTGTATTTTACAGATGAAACTTGTATATGTACGGTCCATATATGGTGGTCGGAATTACACATATCAGAGGTCGGAATAAGCCACAACACGGTCGGATTTACCTCTGCGTATATAGTCATAATAAAATCATTTTTTCAATAAGAGGAACTCAAATAATATGCTTTTTGAATAATGAAACTTGTTGCAAAAAGCCCGATAGACTGCTTCCCGTATCATAGTTAGGAACACATTAGTCGGCTTCAATAATGAAGTTGTTAATAGCATGTCGACGACCTCAGTGGTCAGAATATGACCAGATTTCTGGTTCCCTGCTTCGTACACTCCTGGCGTTACAATCCGCAAACAAAAAACGCCTTTTAATTAGCATGAAAAATTATTCTTGCTAAATCAACGAGAAAAATACTCATTATAAGAGGGAAAAAATGCCGTCTCGAAAGAATTGAAACGCCCCATCCCGCTCTGGAACCTTTCTAAACTTCTCTCCCCTGACACCCACTTCACTCCAGTCCGTTATTGAAAAACACTGTCGGACGGTCGGAGCTTGAAAAGTTCGTATGGATACAGGTCAAAATTTAGGCAGAGTAATACTTTTCAGGTGCACGTGAGAAGATATACAAGAGAAAAGCCACTCAGTCTTGAATTTGGTGATCAAATGTGTAAATAAAAGGGATGATTTGAAGATGCATACGGAACAACATGCTAAAGTCAGGCCATTCAAATGTGAAGTTTGTGATGTGCTGTTTACCGAGAGAGGCGTTTTGAAGGTGCACATGAGGATACATAATGGAGATAAACCATTCAGATGTGAATTTTGTGACAAAATGTTTCGGCACAGTAACAGTTTGAAGGTGCACAGGAATATACACACTGGAGAGAAACCTTTCAAATGTGAAGTTTGTGATAGAATGTTTACTCAGAGGGGCTCTTTTGATATACATATGAGAGTACATACAGGAGATACACCATTCAAATGTGAAGTTTGTGATAAACTGTTTAGACAGAGATGTACTTGGAAAGTGCACATGAGGATACATACTGGAAATAAGCCATTTAAATGTGAAGTTTGTGATAAAATGTTTAGGCGTAGGTACGATTTGAAGATGCATATGGGAATACATACTGGAGACAGACCATTTAGTTGTGAAGTATGTGTTAAAACATTTACCCAGAGGGGTACTTTGAAGAGACACATGATGATACATACAGGAGAGAAGCCAGTAAAATGTGAACTTTGTGAAAAAATGTTTAAACATGTTAATAATTTAAAGATGCACATAAGGTTGCATACTGGAGATAAATCATTCCAATGTGAAGTGTGCGATAAAATGTTTATGCAGTCTTATGATTTGAAGAGGCACATGAGGTTACATTCAGAAGATAAACCATTCAAATGTGAAGTTTGTGGCAACATGTTTATCCGCCGTAGTGAGTTGAACAGGCACATGAAGATACATACTGGAGATAAACCATTTAAATGTGATCTCTGTGAAAAAATGTTTATCTGCCCTAGTGACTTGAAAAGGCATATGAAAATACATACAAGAGATACACCTTTCTAATGTGAAATTTTTTATAAACTGTTTGTGCTATGTAGTGCCACAGGTAGATGCATACTGGATGGGGCATTACCAAACATGCAAATCAACCCAAATTGATACCAAATCCACCCAAATCAACATCAAATCCACCCAAATTAACAAGGTATCTACAAGACTATACCATCTGTTTGCAATATATATTATTTAAAGATAATTTGAACCTAAAATCACTGTCATTTAAACTATATGACATTACGTGGCTAACTTTTCTTTGCTGATGAAATTAAAAATAGCTGGGGTTCACATGAGAAAAGCTAGATGTGAGAATTACGAATGTTTTCTTAGCTTAGTAATGAGTTTGTAATGGTAATCAGGGAAATATAGGAAATGTGTATCAAGAAGAAATTCTACGTAGTCATATGCTAACTATGGATAATCTATGAAACATGAACAGATCAAAACAAAACATTTGCTTACAATAAAGTCATATTACACAACATCATGCAAGTATTGAATGTTGTATTTTCATTTTTGTTTCTAAAAGATAACAGTACACGTGAGAATTGCAAATGGTTTCTATGGTAAATAAGGAAAATATGGGAAAGACATAGTGAACAAAATTGAAAATGCAACGCATAACACATTTTGCAGTCATAGAGTTTTGCTTTAGCTGACATAAATTTGTTGATCTTTTTTTTTTGTTTGACTTAATTCATGTCATTTTTGGTGGCTCACAATTAAAGGTTTACATGGAGCATGTCAATTTATAATCATCTTTACAGTGAATGGCACACCAGAGATGAAGAATTTGATTCTCCATAATCAATATCTTTTGGGAATTTCTTCTTTAGTATTCATGGGTTCACTATTATTGTTCTAGCCCTAGCTAAGTCATGCCAAAGACTTACAAAAATGTACTAGCAGCTTTGCGCTCAGCATTAAGAGGTTAGTTTTAAGGACTGGTTGACCTGGTATCAGGATAATGTGACTGAGTGGGACATCATGCTACATGTGTGCAGCATGATGCCCCAGAGCATGACATTGCAATAAACTGTGACACTGCAGACATTGCAGTGATATGTTTGGAAAACTGTTTAAGCTATGTTATAAATCTAAACTACACACACACACACACTTATTGTTTGTCCATAGACTTTCCATAGTACTTTTGAATAGAGGTTGTAATATTTATGTTTTTAATTTTTTGAGCAGAGATACTTCCAGTATGATTTAAAGTGGGGGTTTTATTTTTATTTTTACATGGATCTGAATAGTGTTGCATCTTGTTAAGCAGTTCACCTTGGGTTTTGCAGATAAAATTCGATCTGAATGGAAAATGATTGTACTATATGTTTCTAAGGAAGTTCCATGTTCTTCCATATGCATATTCAAGTTGTCTTAGATGTGTTTTCAGGACAGGGGTAATTTTGCCATCAATTCATCACATTTGTCATGCTTTTCGCTTCATCACTTTCAATTACAAAACCAACATTACCCAATTTGTCATTAACACGACCAAAAAGTTTGCTATATGTGTGTTTCTCCACATCAAAATAAATCATGTAGGGCCCAAACATTATAGGGAAATCACTTGTTTACCTGCTTTCTACCCACCTATTTTGATACGAAAATATGGTACCGTAAAAGTGCCTTAAACAAAAGGTCCTGTTGATGCCTAGAATACCACTGCATGCTCCAGTTCAGTTCCTTTTAATATCATCCGTTAGAGATAATGTGTACACTATAGCAATAGGATTTTTGTCCATTAGTTAGGATGACTTCCTGAATGAGTAGGGTTTTTTTAGTGCCTTTATTGCGGGTTAACACAGATAGTGCTCAATGTTCTATTTCTAAAAGACGAAGCATATTATTATTCTCTCCCTTTGGTATATATTTCTACCTTGTCAGTGTTCATTAGCAACTGCCCCACCCCCCATAAAAACAACAAAGAAAACCCAAACAAATCAAAACAAATAAACAATTATTGGACATAAAATTGCCTGAATTGGTCCTGTCATCAGTGCCTTTATTGCCTGTTAACACAGATAGTGCTCAATGTTCTATTTTTAAAAGACGAAGCACATTATTATTCTCTCCCTTTGGTATATATTTCTCCTTTGTCAGTGTTCATTAGCAACTGCCCCACCCCCCATAAAAACAACAAAGAAAACCCAAACAAATCAAAACAAATAACAATTATTGGACATAAAATTGCCTGAATTGGTCCTGTCATCAGTGAGGGGTTTTTGATTTCCCATTTCTCCTGAAGCATTTTTGCTCATTTTACTTTATTACTGTATGATATATTTCATTAAAAGAGTCATTGAAAGTTATGTACATATTGTTATATATTGTTAATATGTATTATTTTTCTTAATAATTATGTTACTTATGTACATCTGTATTTTTTATTTGACCTTATCCAAAATCAAGATAATGGTGGACCTGACTAGTGATATTGATAAGTCAACAACAAAATACTTAACTAAATATTTCTCTATTATTTTGGATTAAATTTTCAGATCGTTATTAATTGTAAGCTCATTTACTTCAGTTGAGGTAAAGATAATCTTGATTCTGACCTTAGAAGCT
>JAECUM010026412.1:0-57680 GCA_016617855.1 Megalonaias nervosa
TTTTTTTTTTTTTTTAAAGAGATTTTTAAAATTTTGAATAGGTGCACCCGCAATGCCTGAATGATTTGGTGTTTTAAACAAAATAAATAATATTTTAGATGTCCCTAGAATTAAGACCTTAATATATGGCAAAAAACCTGGTAGATATCCAGCTTCCATTCTACGGCAGTATTCAGTGACCTGAGATCTCGGTCCGTTCTGGAATCGGTCCATGATCAAGGTCGGCCAATTACAGATTTAGTCTATACAAATTTAATTAAGAAATTAATGTCACGTCAGCCCATAGAATTATAGTATTCACTTACTATCCGATTTGTTTGTACATGTACCCAGCACAAATCTTAAAATCAGGTTAGACATTATAGATTGATGAATGAAATGACAAATTTTGTGCATATTTATATCTGTGATGCATTTCTTTCTAAAATCATGTGGGGGGTACAATTAAACAGGACAGTAAACAAGTGCTGTAATCACTTTAAAGACCAATGACATTTTATTTCATTTAGATCATTAATTTTGTCCTGGAATGGTAAAAATGTTAAATGTAATATCTGCAGATAATACCCACCCCACCCCCATTCTCATACCATTTTGTTTTACTGTCCATGTAATTTTTTACCATCAAGTGCCCTACTGGTAGCTCCTTTCTCCACATGCTTTTAGTCTTAAAGTTTGAATTTGAACATATAATTTTAAGTAGCATGGATTTTTTAAAATCTCTTTTTTTCATTCATTGAATCATAATAACCTGGCACCATTATATTTTAAGTTAATATTATGCTGTGGTTGCATGACTTGCAAATGTTTATTTTTACATCCTTTTTTGTTTATTGTCATTTTCGTAGAAAACTCATTTGAGCTTGTTGTGTTTAATGTTTGTTTTTCAATCATGCCAATAAATCTTATCTTATCTAAGTACCTGATATATGTGGGTTTTTCCAGCCAGAAATTTCTTACTGGTGGGAGTTAGGTAAAGTAGAGTTAGTTCATACCATAGGTGTACATTCTTTTCCCAGAAGCCTTTGTCAAGAGTCACACTGTTATATAGACATTTAACATTTAACAATGAAAATTTATGGTGAATTTTTTCTTGAATTGTGATAAGACAAGTTTAATTTATATGTAAATAAAGCAAATAAAAGCTAACATTGTGAACAGATATATAATTTTATACAAAGATTAAAGATAATGAAATAGCAGCAGGGTTCTCAATAGATTAAAAAACTGGAGTCATTTGACTCTTGACACCAAAATCTGAAGAGTCAGATGAAAATCTCATGAGTCAAATATGAAACCTCAGGAGTCATTTGGTTTTTAGCCTGATCTCTTAGCTGGGATTGTTTTCCTGGAAGGAGCAAACAGATGCTTAAGATTTGTTGCCTCGTGTGGAATAAAGGGAAACATTTGTACAGTATTTTGTAACTGAGGCTTAATATTTTGCATACATATTTATGAGATTTATTCTCCTCCTCACAACAATTACTAACTTTCTATTTCTTTGGAATCTGAGAATTGGAATCATCACTGGCAGGTTGTTTCTGAGACTGGGAAGTGAAATAAAAAAGACTTCTTGAGCCATTGTGATTAATTAATACAAGCCAGTGTATCACAATTCAGTGAAAAAAGAGAGGTCAGTTGTGTAGTTTACTGGAAAAATTTTGAAAAAGAATCCACAAGCATTTTTAGTTTCATTCATAAGATCACTGACTGGTGACCACTGCTCACATTAATTGTGATTATTAAGTTTCATACTTAACAGGTTCTCCATAGTTTTATGGTCCAGATTTCCCCTTGAATAATTTTTTTTGAGGAGAATGGAGAATGTCATCTATCGGCATTAGAATGTGGCAATGACAAAACAACCACACTTATCCTGCAAGAAAGATTAACCTTCAGTTTTCTATGGCTGTTTTTGTTTTTTTTAAAGTTTCTCACTGCTCTCCTATACTCTTCCCAGCCAAATTATCCGAAGAAGAAAGTTTCAGATTTTGACGTTAGATCTATTCCTGAGTTTCATATTTCTTAGTGACAATGAAATTGTAGATTCCACACCTGTGAAACAGCATCTGTACGTGATGAATTCTAACAAATAGGAATGTTTAAAAAAAAAGAAATTCAGTCTTTGCTGGAGAATGATTTCATAGAACCAAGTAAAAGTGACAAGTTCACCTTGTATTCTTCTGCCAAAAAAAGTCAACAGTTTGACCAAAACAGATTCATTTCCATTGCCAAGAATCGATGATTGCACTGACAAAATTGGAAATGCAAAAATATGTAACTAAATATGATGTTTTGAATAGATTCTGGCAAATTCCACTGATAGAAAGGGCAAAGGAAATTTTGGAATTCATAACTCCAGATGGACTTTATCAATATAAAATTATGCTGTTTGGGATGGAAGGTTTGCCTTGCATTTTCTAAATGTTTAATGAACATAAATTACATCTGGTCTAAATCACTGTGATGCTTACATCAATGTCATTATCTACAATGAAACTGGAAAGATCACTTGCAGACCATTCAGAAATTCTTTGATAGACTCATTGATGAAAATTTGACAATTTAAGTAAAAGTGAGTTTTGCTATGCTTGTGTTACATTATTAGGACATATTGTAGGACACGTTAAAGTTAAACCTATAGAAGTTAAGGTCAAGGCTATCTCTGAATTCCTTGTGCCTGTCAGTATAAAGCAGCTGATGAGATTTTTGGGTATGGTTGGATATTATGGGATATTTTGTTCCAGTTTTCCTATAATTGCTGAACCTCCTACAAATTTATTGAGCAAGAAAACCAAGTTTTATTGGTCTGAAAAATGTCAGGAAACTTTCGTTAAGTTAAAGGCCATGACTGTGACAAATGTGTGAAGAACAAAGTCATCAATGAACTTTTCTGGGCTCTTCTTGATATAAAAGTATGATTCAGATTTAGTGTAGATGTATGGTTGGATGTGTCAGGTTTAACAACACAGCAGTACAATTCTGCTTAAGTAATGCTTAAGAAGTTTAGGTATCTCAAAAATGACATACATAACAAATATAAAAGCCATGTTTAATGGGCATCTATGGAGGTAAAACTATGGTATGGATGAATTCTGACCAACAGATGTCAGTGACATTGACGTTTGTCAGGATATATGGTCTTAGCTTTAAAAAAAACCATAATGTTCTTGGTAAACTTGCCATGACTATAATCTCTAATCTCAGAACCCAGAACACATAAGTTTTTTTGGGTGGGGTGGGGTGGGGGTTTAGTTACCCTATGTGTAAGCCATCGCAATGTTTGGTCAAGAAACTTATGAACAAAAGCTGACCTCTTGACTGAAGTTTGTTAAAATATGGTTAAGTTTCTTTAAAGAACTGAATGTAATGTAATCTAATCTAATCTAAATAGTTCAAAAAGTTCTATCGCCAGTCCTAATAAATAATGTTCTAATCAACTGCCATTGGTGTTTCAAAAAAGCTTAAACTCTGAATGTGTAGATGTGCCTTTGTTGGCCTCTGACATGGAGAAGTGCTAATAATCTTTTGATGAATCACAATAATATAATCTGAGATGTCCTTATCTGAATGTACTATAATTCCAAGTTAATGTTCCAGTCAAAGAATGTTATAAATGAGCACTTTGTATTTCCAGTGAATAATTATTTGAATAATAATTCCACTCATATGAAATACTGAACTCAGTAGTAAGACTGATTGTACCTCAGATGTTAAATGCAAGAATGAGTAATTTCACAAGTAAACAAAATTATATTAAAACTAAATCAATAGTAGAATCAGAATGAGAGTCAAAAGTTCAATCTAAGTTGTCAGCTACATAAATCTGTTACATGAGGTAGACCAGGTTATTCTGTCAAGGAATTCCAATGTCCTTGACTCATATTAAAGTAAACAGGTTACATTAGTAATAATCTGAATACTTAATCCACAGTCATAGGAAAAATATTAGGTATGTATTCTGTTGTCCACAAAACAAATGTTATTGGTGTTGGTTAGGTGCAACATGAACTTGATTTTTGACAAGGTTAAGTCCAGAATACAATTATACATAATATGTAACCATGGAGAAAAAACTAACAAGCAATACAAATTAAATATACATAAAAAATAGTGACAATTTTAGCACTTATTTATTTTTTATTAAAACCAAAGGACTGTATATATTAAAGATTGTTTTCTGCCCCCTTTATTATGAAAAAACATTGTTAAAATTTATGACTCTTTGTCTAATTCAGTAATTGTATTATTTAATATACAAATGAAACTCTTCTACATTCATAAGGTTATCAATTTCCATTTCATTAGGGAAGAAACAATCTTTGGACATGGGCTGGTATTGGAAACTGCAGAATATATGCTGCATTTAGCAACTTCATAATCCAAATTAGATAGGAGTGCAGGTTTGCTCCACAAAGAAATTTCAGCAGACATTATATTTCTCATGAGCCAACTCGTCTTCATAATGCTACTGGAGCAAGGTTTCACTGATACCTGACGACTAACATTTCATCAATTTTTAATTTCTTTCTTACATTCTGTATCCTTTAAAAATTATAGCTAGCCTCGTGTATTTGACTTAATTTTTGGGTGAGTTGCTGGCAGCAATTAGGAAGAAAATAAACAGAAACTGAGAGACATAATATTATATTGTTATATACAAGGGCACTCTTTTGAGTGAACAAAACACCTGCATGAACTTCACAAGGAGTCCATCTTCCCCTATTTCCAGTGACTTCAAGACAATGGTTGTTGTCAACTGAAAGATGCTTAAACATGCAAATATATATTACACATAATTTTCTCTAATCACCTCATGACGACACATCACAAAACTAATTTCACACTTGCAAAACTCAACCCAATCACCTAATACAAAGAATTAGTCCTATCTCAGTTTGCTAAACAGGTACATACAAATATTCAGATAATTTGCTATATTAAGAAATTATGGAGGGTCCATTTTACTAAACTAATTCATGCTTTCATAAAGTCTTATGAATACTGTATATTATTATGCCTGTTCCTAGAAATTAGTCCGAAAAATATCTTCACAGCACTGACTCATCACAACAATAAAAAAAATCCTAAAATCAATCAAAGATTTAAATGGAGATGTAAATTTAAATAGCACTTGACCTGTGTTTATGACAATATGTAGCATTTTACTGTTTAACCTGTCTGAACATTGCCATTTTATCACAGAATGGATGCCATAACTAATGGGAACATAATTAGGTTATTGTGGCATATAGATGCAATAATAACAAAAGGATTGAATGCTTTATATTCAGTTATGTTATGAGACAACCGATCATGTGGGAAATTAAATAAAGGATTGTCTCTACTGGCGAGTGCATTTCTTTACATGTGGACATACATAGATCCAAAAGTACAGCTGATATTAGTCATAGAGTAAGGTAAAAGCCAGTATAATAGATTTAAGAACATTTAATTCTTTTAATGGTATTTTTCACACACAAAGCATACTGAAGCTTTATCTGCACAATTTAACTTTTTTTTTAGTAGCATTAACACCAAGAAATGGGTTTGGAGTAGGATATCGGTACTGTTTTGCACTCTGCATGTACATTAGAATGGAGCTATAGACACGTTATGTTTCATCAGACCTTAAGTGGACCTTTTTCCTGGAACCAACACTACTTGCATGGGAGAGATTACAACAGATCCTTACTGTATTTATCTCTCAGGTGATATTTTTATAGATTCCGAACTCTCAGTTTACTTTATTGCATGACAAGTATGTCAGCCTGGGGTTGGAAAAAACTAGATACTAGTTTCATTTGATTTATTGATTGAGCTTAGAGTTCTTGTAATATTCTGCCAAACCCCTAGATCAGAAGTCCTAATAAGACCAGTCCCTGTATTTTCATAATTTGATAGAAACTCGAGAATAAGCTGAAAAACAACAACTTCAGATATTATAAATGGAAGAAGTCAAAATTGTGCAGGCTAATAGAGGAACCAAAGTTTAGATGATCCTGAAAGTTCTATGAGTCTAACTTCATTTTAATCAAAGTTATAATTAGATCTAAGTCTTCTGTTTTGAGTTTGAACTTTGGGTTTACTTAAAACGTTTCAAGAATATGGGGCCAGTCACCGATTAGCAAGGTAGTATCCAGAGTAATCTCAAATCTTTCCAGTTTGATGAACTACACACTTGAATTACACTTTGTTGTTCAGTGTTGTCATATTATACTGCTACAAATCCTTTAAGAACATTTCCCTCCAATCCAGCCAGTTTTGCAGAGTTAGTAAAAGTACAGACAAAAGAATTCATTTCAGCGCTATATCTGAAACTAATGTATAAATCATGGTTGAGCCGTAATAACATTAGCTAATTCCTCTTCATTTAAACTTCTCCACAATATACAAAATATAACATAAATTATTGTGACCCAATGTATTCAAAATTAAATATACAAATAATACTTCATGTAAATCTAGTGTGACTTTTTTCTTATCTTCCTGTGCAAGCACCATTATAATGGTAGAAACAATTTGTGGTGCACATAGATCTCCAGTACAAGACGTCATTGCTTCCTGAGTGAGGCAACTCTGGAACTCTGCAAATATGCATCCTTAGGATACCCGATCTTAAACTAGACAGGTATAGAAAAGATTTAGACAAAGAAGATGAATTTAATTCACATGACCCAACCTAGTTTTAAGTTGTTTAAAAGTTTAGATCTTACGTGTGACTCTCTGTGGGTGCGTGTGTTGCCACAAAAGTATTGGAAACAAAACATCTTTCACTTTGAGGAACAAGGGGACCAACATAATAATAATAATAATAATAATAATGACTTTAGTTAAAGAAGAAGCTCATTTGGTCAATTGACCAATCTTCCATAAGGCCTTCTAAAATGACATTTGTACAAATATATATATAATGAACAATTTTTACAAGATGAGGTGTCTTTAGACAACAAATGATGTTAAAAACTCGACAGTTGATCTACTGCTACAATAAAATATGTACAAGGCTTCAAGTATGAGTACATACTGGATTCATACAAATAGTAGTAGTGAACATGTGTAAAACATTATAGGTGAGTACATGATAACAATGCAGTAAAAAGTAGTAGTATGAATTAAAACAAAATCAAACAAATGATTGCTTCTGCTGATGTTGACTAAGAAGCTTTTTAAATGCTTGACATGTGTCAGCTGACTTTATATAAAGTGGTATCTTAAGTCATACATATGTACATTTTTAACAAATTTAAAATTGCATTTAAGATAATCAGGAGCCAAACCATGTAAGGATTTATAGACTAGTAAACCCTTATGAAACTGAGTTCTCTACTGAAATGGAAGCCACTTTAGCGTTTTAAAAAGATTTGTTGATGGTGTACCTAAATCAGCATCAAGAATAACTCTAGCCGCTCTTTTTTGAAATTTCAGTAATCTTTCGGATTGTTGTGAATGTAGCAAATTAAATGATTCCAGTTACCGATAGTTTCTAAATTCATTACAAACATGTTTTTCTAATATGTTTGAAAGTGATGATAAAACTGATATAGGTCTATAGTTATTCAAGTCAGAAAGATCTCCATTTTTATGTATTGGAGTTACTTTTGCCAGTTTTAGCCAGTTTGGAAAAATATCTGTGGAAATACTTAGATTGAAGATATAAGTAAAGGTGCAATCACTTGAGATGAGAGTTTTAGGAATTTAGCACTTATATTATCTAGACCTGTTGCAGTTGCGACATCAGGTTGGTCTAATTTCATTTAAAATGAATTCAAGGCTTATATTAGTGATTTTGAAGCACTCTTCTTTGCTAAGTTTTGGAGAAATATGTAGATTTAATTCATCACTGGAGAATCTTCTAGGAGTTGTGAAATCCACAAGTTTTTCATTTATATTCACGAAGTAATCATTGAGTGCATTTGCAGTTTCAAGAGGTTCTTGCTTAATATCATCATTTGCATTACTAATACATGTAAATGGCAGGTTATTGACAGATTTGCCTCTCAAGTCGCTGAAGGTTTTCCAGAGTTTTCTAGGATTCTTTTTTGTAATACGATCTGATATTTCAGTGGAATAATAAGTTTTCTTTGCCTTTTGAATCATTGACTTGACTCTGTTTCTCCATAATCTTTAATTGTCAGTATCTTGTAATTCATGAAATCTATCTCTTGTCTTAATAGCATTCAGTATATCACCTGTAATCCAGTTTGGTTGATTTTGTTGCTTGACTCTCTTGAAATTAAAAGGAGCATGAGTGCTCAGAGTGTTAGTAAACATATCTATCCAGATGTCAAGAGCATCTGATGGGTCATCAAAACATTAAATTACTGATCAATGGATATCTTTCAGTTCTTCAAGGAATATTTGTGAATTGAATCTTTTCATTATTTGATACTTGATATATTTGTGATGATAAGTTTTACTTTTTTGACTTCATTTTCTTGTACAGCATATAGGATAATGATCACTTATGGAATATTGGGGAACTGCAACTTCTATAATATTGTCAGCATTGTTAGTATAAATATGATCAATTAGTGTTTCAGATACCTGTGTTATCCTAGTGGGTACATGAACTAGCTGTTGATAATTCAGGGAATTCATGGTTTTAATCCAGCTTTGATTGGTGTCATAAAGCAAATTGTAATTGAAGTCATCCACTAAACAGACTTCTTTGTTTTCTATATACAGAGTTTCAAGCTTGTTTTGAAATGTATTATGACAAGCAATGTCAGTGTTCGGTGGTCTATATACACAGCCCAATACAGATGGTTTTTGGACATTATGTCTCATTTCTAGCCAGATTATTTCCATACCAATTTCCTCAAGATCATATCGACATTTGAAAGAAATGCCATCCTTAATGTAAATGAGAAGTCCACCACCCTTTTGGACAAGTCGGTCTTTTCTTTGAAAATAGTAGTTAGGAATTTTAAGTTCATCATCATGAAAAAGTTCATGTAGGAAGGTTTCACTGAAAGCAAAAATATCAATTACTGAATTATTTCCTGAAAGAAGTAATTTGATTTCATAGTTTTGGAGAAAAGATAATGACTGTTCAGATGGCAAATTGTGAGACCTTTTTGCTTAAGCCACTGATTTTGAAAGAATTCTGATGTTTGATGGTTTTGAGATCAATGATATGAATTATCAAAATTAACATTTTCACTATCAATATATGAACCATGATATTCCTCTAAATTTTATTTTATACATTGTCCTAAATCATGACTATCCACTGTTCCTTCAGAAGATTTTTTTAATGACACTTGAAACATTAGCACATTCAACAGTTATGTCAGTAGCAATTACAACATTATGGTCACTTTCATTGATTGAGGCACCTAATGAGATTGCACCAGAGGTAATTCCATGGACAACATCACTCAGTAGGGTATCAGTTTGCTTTCTGTCACCACAAGGAGAATTACTTTTAGCAGATCTTATAGGATGTTTTGAAGTTTCTGGAAAAATGTGTTTGGTTCTTAAACTTTTGGTCCCATCTTCATTGCCACTTTCCTAAAACTGCATATTTGAGTGGAACATTTTGCAGTTGTTTGCCTTGTGCCCATATTGTAGACAGTTGTGACGCTGTATTTTACTTGTATGTCTGCATGATTGCACATTATGCCCATGTTAAAAACAGTAGAAACATCTTGATTTCTAATGATGTTAGAACAGTTCAATATTTTTGGTGAATAAATCAGAAACCTCTAGAAAGGCCTCAAAAGGAATACGTCAGTCAATAATATTGAAAAAATGTTTCATATACACACTGTTTTTAATTTTATAAGTGACAGTCTTATTTTTACAACAGAACTTAAAACACTTTACTGTGTAATTGTAAGTTAGGTTTATTTGTTATGGGTTACTAGTGTTTATGGGTTACTAGTGTTTATGGCTATTTTTTAACATATTAGAACCTTATTTCATTTGGCTTCATCTCAGATGAATGATAAAAATAAATAAATCTTTTTAGAATTGTTGTGGATCAGTAAGAAATAATTGAAAGAAGGAAATTTTGCTTATCTTCTTTGATTACATTTTAACACATAGTTTCCTTGGCAGCCAGCATGTAAGCATGAAAATCAGAAATGAATCAAACCACCTCATAATTGTAATATACATCATAGGATGAAAATTGGAGAGGGGACAGTCTTTATTCAGCATCACCTTTTGTTTCATAGCTTCATCTGTGGAATGACTCCTGTCACAAAGTTTGGCATTTTTCAGCTCTGCTGATCTTATACCAGAATTCAGCTTATGACATAGTCGATTTGTCGTTTAGCTCAGGTTTGTTATTGCTACTCCTCCTAAACTGTTTAGAGGATTCCCATGAAACTATACACACATTCCTTCTCTGGTCCTCAGTGAGAGTGCTATCGCTCCAGCATCCAAGATGGTCACCAAAGCAGTCATATTAAAATCCTTATTATCACTACCAGTCCTGAATAGAATGTCGTATCAACATGAGATTTTCACTGAAGGACTTCATCTGGTGTCTATTTGGACATAATGAAAATTTTGCCAGTCTAAGATCTAATATGGCCACCATCTTGAAAATTTTGTTATGGATGCTTGTCCTGAATTGAAAGTCATATTTACATGGGGTTTTCACCAGACTTGTTATGATGTCTCGTTGGTTCTAAATGACAGTGGCTCCACTCAGACATCCAATATGGCCACCACAATGTTGTACTTGAAAAAGTTATCACAACTTCTTCAGAATGGACACTTCTATCTATATGGGGTTTTCACTATATAATGAGAATGATCGGGCATGTTGGCTCGGATGGCTAAAATGGTAGAGTGCACTTCTAGGGTTAGGGAGGTCCCAGGTTTTAGCCCTGGTCTGTCTGTCTGTCTGCATTTTTCCCAGTTACATATGCTGTTGTCAACAGGATTCCACATACACACTTCCAACCAGTTTGTGAGGGTGCAGTTAGGTGAAAGTTGGACCTTGAGGGACAGGGATGTATCTAAAAAATGTAGGGAGAGAGTGTATCGGGTAGGATGGTGCGTGTCAGTCTGGATGACACAGATGGTAGAGCCCTGGTCTGGCCAAGCAAGTTTCTTTGTTATAACTAAAAGACTTCTTATGAGGTCAGGTTGATTCTAAATGAAAGTGTTGCCAATCCAAGTGTCCAGTATGGCCACCATTTCAGCCATCTTGTACATTTTTTATTTCCACTCTTCCTGAATGGAAGCTCATATGGACACGTTTCCATCAGAAGTCTTCTCATGTATACTTGCCAGAACATGCCATGGCACACAAAAAACAAGATTTTGGACACCCAAACCCCCTGACACTGTTATATCTTTTTTTTTTAAACACATTTTTCTGGAATCTTAGCCCCAATTGTTTTTTCAAGCAACATCCCACCCCCATTTCTTGACCACTGCAATATGTGTCCTGCTCAAAGCTCAACCTGTCCTTGGGGTACACAGCTAGAAACAAACAACCACTTTTTCAGAGATTTCTTAATTGGCGGACAATAGCCAGGGTGATATGGTCTGTCAAATTCTGCTGTGGGCATTGGTATAGGTAAAGTACACAGCATGGAAAATCAAATTCATCCGAAGCAAACTACATCAAAGAAACACAGATAATATTACACATCACTGCATTGAATGAGAATGTACAAGCCAACTTTAATAATGTTTGTGATCAGCAGCAATGCTTCTTTGAAGTTGAAGTTTTACTCCATATATAAAATGCAAAACAATCATTTCTTTTGTTGGAATAATGTTTAAAAAAGTTTGGTTCATTTTTGAAGAGTGTGATTCTGGAAGCAATACGCTTTCAGCAAAGATCAGCAAAAGTAAATTTTAAAACTCAGGGTGGACAGAGCTTCTTCAAAACTCCAGGTAGGTGGAGTTTTACTTTGTCAGGAAGAGCAGCAAGGGAGAGCATTTAATTCTTTGACATCTTCCAACATCATGTCAACAGTAAGTATACAATGTCCATTGAAATAGGAGCACCACCTGTATGTAGCATATTCAACACATTGAATTGAACATTCTTTTCATTCGTTATCTCGGTCTTATTAAACTACTATTAATTGACCGATGCTTTTGAGGATGATTTTAGCCATGAAACAGATTGATTGAAAGACAATAACAAGCACATGCTCGTGTCTGCATGATTGATTTGTTCATGAAGTGTCAGCACCCATACTTGATAGAGGCATTTTTCCTGCTATATTATCAGTAAAGCCCCATTAAACCTGAAAATATTATATTCTCCCATTTCCCAATGAAAAGGTTTCCCCAAGGAAATGTTCAGTCCTAAATGTGATATATTCATTTTTCTATAAAGACAAGCATATCTCTTGGTCAGCATGCATCAGATGGAGTTTTGCCAATGTTATGGTCGTACAGAACAACTCTGTTCTGGCTAGGATTTGTTCAGAGAATCCAGGAGGGAAGTTTGGACAACAATACCATCCAGTCTGTATAGTGAGTGCAAAGGTGAGCACTAATGACACTTGCATTACCTTCAAAGCCCCCTAATGAACTTTTGAAAGCAGCAAAGACTGCATCAGATTAAACAAAAATGTTTCCATCAAATGGCTTTTAAAGACAGAAACTTGATGTATATTTGTTATTTAATATCAGTATGGTTGTGATTATTTGAGTGTTTGCATATATGTTTTATGGTAGCATTGATATTTGGCAATGCTGAGTCTACCAACTTTAATTTTCTTTGTAAGTAATGTACACATTTAACATTTTTTAGTAGCATTAACACCAAGAAATGGGTTTGGAGTTGGATATCGGTACTGTTTTGCACTCTGCATGTACATTAGAATGGAGGTATAGACATGTTAATTGTTTCATCAGACTTTAAGTGGACCTTTTTCCAGGAAAACAACACTTCTTGTATAGGAAAGATTACAATTGATCCTTTATCTCTCAGGTGATATATTTATAGTTTCCAAACTGTCACTTTAGTTTTATTGCATGACGAGTGTTTCAACCTGGAATTGATAATACCAGATGAATTTGAATTTACTGATTGAGCTTAGAGTTCTTGAAATATTCAACAAAACTAGATCAGAAGTTTTGTTTTTCTAATGAGACCAGCCAGTGTATTTTTAAAACCTGTAAAACAAGAAAGGCGAGAATAAACCAAAGTTTAGGCGATCCTGAGTTCTATGAGTCTAAATTCATTTTAATCAAAGTTATAATTAGATCTAAGTTTTCTGATTTTGAATTTGAACATGGGGTTTACTGAAAATCTTTCAAGAATATGGGGCCAGAATTTAAGTACGCAGTACATGTAGTTACCAATTAGCAAGGTAGTATCCAGAGTAATCTCAAATCTTTCCAGTTTGATGGACTAAACATTTGAATTATACTTTGTTGTTCAGTGTCGTCATATTATGATGCTGCAGATCCTATAAGAACATTTTCCTCCAATCCAGCCAATTTTGCAAATTTAGTAAAAGTACAGACAAAAGAGTTCATTTGAATGCTATGGTATATCTGAACTAACGTATAAATCACAGTTGAGCCATAATAGTGTGAGTTAATTACTCTTTTTTTCAACTATTCCACATTATACAATATATAACATAAATTATTATGACTCTATGTGTTCAAAATTAAATATACAAAAAATACTTAAGGTAAATCTAGTGCATCTTTTGCCTTATCTTCTTGTGTTACGAATATGTAATTTAATTACTTGTGTGTTAATTTTAAATTCTTTTTTATTTTATTTTTGTATCATTGCATTTTATTGTAATGATTATTTTCACGGGGACTTGATATTTTTGAAAGAGATGTTATGTTTATATAAGATGTAGTATGACTCGTATAAGCACGATTTTATCCTGCCGTGGTTTGTCGATTTAGTAAACACTACGCGAAAACGATTGGTTATTGCCAAGGTCATTTTTCTGGCCCATGTGAAATTGCATTGTTTACTGTGCGATTTGATGATGAAATAGTCACACGTTTCATCGTGCGCACTTGAAATGACGTCTTAGTTCAGTTTAAAAATACTCAGATCCCCGTGAAATATTCAGTCGTACAATATATCTTCAAGAAGAAGGATATATTTCTATTAGGTGCCGTAAAGAGTTGTATTTTTACATCTTTGGAGCTCGAGATGTTTTATCATAGATGACAGCTTGTTCAGAAGTTATCTATATTTTAGAATATAATAATTTATTCCCTGGAGAACTATACAAGTGACAAAGACATTCAGTGGAAATTTATTCTAAATTAAAACATTACAAGTTGTGGTTCAACATGGAACTCTTGACATTTGTATAAAGACTTCACCTGACGTCATCATCCTCCATCTTGGAATGTCATCAAGATTCGAACCTGGATTCAGTTAAAATTTTTTAGTGATAGGACTTCTATTTTTTCAGTACTAGGATAAATGTTTGGATTGTCTTCACAAACTGTTAAGTCCTATTTTCTATTTTCACCTTTTCACAGTGTTTTCTAGAGAAATAAATTATTTTTGTTAACACTTACAAAGCTTATTGGTTTCACTCTTTTCTTTTGTTACTTTTTAACGAGCCTATATGTAACACATGTGCAAGCATCATTATAAAGGTAGAAACAATTTGTGGTGCACTGAGATCATTAGTGCGAGATGTTATTGCATCATGAATGAGGCAACTCAGAAACTCCATAAATACATATCCTTATGATACCCGATTTTAAACTAGACAGGTTCTAGAAAAGTTTTAGACAAAGAAGATGAATTACATCCACATGACTCAACCCAGTTTTAAATTGTTCAGAAGTTTAGATCTTATGTTAAATTCTGCATGTGTGTCTGTGTGTGTCGCCACAAAATTATGGTAAACAATTCATCTTTCATTTCCAGGAAGAAGGGGACAAACCTCAATAAATCAGAAACCTCTAGAAAGACCTCAAAAGCAGTCAATAATATTGATATTTTTACAACAGAACTTAAAACAGTTAGATGTTTACTTGTAAGTTAGATTTATTCAATATTTCTTAATAGGGTTTATGGTTATTTTTTAACAAATTAAAACCTTATTTTATTCAACTTTAACTCAGATGAATAATAAAAATACATAACATTTTTTTAGATTTAGTGAATAGTAGTGGATAGACAGTATCAGCGAGAAATACACTGAAAGATGGAAATTTTGCTTATCTTTGATAATATTTTAACCTATGGTTATCATGGCAGCCAGCATGTAAACACAAAACTCAGAATTCAAATCAAACCACCTCATAATTGTAATATGTGTATACATCATAGGATGAAAATTAGAGAGGGGACAGAAAACGACCCTTATTCAACATTGCCTTTTGTTTCATAACTTCATCTGTAGAATGACTCCAAACACAAATTTTGGTCTTAGTCCAAAAGTCCGCTATGGTGTAGTCTTTTGTCCATCTGCCCTTTGGCATTGCTACTCCTCCTAAACTGCTTAGATGATTCCCATGTAACTTTACACACACATTCATCCTCAGGTCTAGTTTGTCCTCAATGAAAGTGTTGTTGCTCCAACATCCAGTATGGTCATCACGGCAGCCATATTGAAAATCTTATTATCACTAACAGTCATATGGATGGACATATCAACATGAGATTTTCATTGAAGGACTTCATATAGTGTATAATTGGACATCAGTGAAAATGGTGCCAATCTAAGGTCCAATATGGCCACCATCTTGAAAAGTTTTGTTATGGCTGCTTCTCCAGAATGGAAAGTCATATTTACATGGGGTTTTCACCTGAATGGAAAGTCATTTGACATGTGGTTTTCACCTGAATGGAAAGTCATTTGACATGTGGTTTTCACCTGAATGGAAAGTCATTTGACATGTGGTTTTCACCTGAATGGAAAGTCATTTGACATGTGGTTTTCACCAGAATGGAAAGTCATTTGACATGTGGTTTTCACCTGAATGGAAAGTCATTTGACATGTGGTTTTCACCTGAATGGAAAGTCATTTGACATGTCGTTTTCACCTGAATGGAAAGTCATTTGACATGTGGTTTTCACCAGAATGGAAAGTCATTTGACATGTGGTTTTCACCTGAATGGAAAGTCATTTGACATGTGGTTTTCACCTGAATGGAAAGTCATTTGACATGTGGTTTTCACCTGAATGGAAAGTCATTTGACATGTGGTTTTCACCTGAATGGAAAGTCATTTGACATGTGGTTTTCACCTGAATGGAAAGTCATATTTACATGTGGTTTTCACCTGAATGAAAAGTCATATTTACATGTGGTTTTCACCTGAATGGAAAGTCATTTGACATGTGGTTTTCACCTGAATGGAAAGTCATATTTACATGTGGTTTTCACCTGAATGGAAAGTCATTTGACATGTGGTTTTCACCTGAATGGAAAGTCATTTGACATGTGGTTTTCACCTGAATGGAAAGTCATTTGACATGTGGTTTTCACCAGACTTGTTATAATGTCTCGTTGATACTAAATAAAAATGGCTTCACTCAGACATCCAATATGGCCACCACAATGTCGAACTTGAAAAAGTTATTGCTACTCCAGGATCTAAAATCTATTGTCATCTACCCATTCTCCTACTTGTATCCAAAGACATCATACAGATATGATGTCACTCAGAGCCAGTATAGATAGAGTTATGGTTACAAGATGGATGGACAAATGGGCAGACATAAAGTATCTACAAAAGTAAAAAAATAAGCTATGAAAATTTAATTGTAAGTATGATATAATGCAACCTAATTACTTGGAGCCATTTTGCACATAGTGCCATCTCATGGATGTCTGCGTAAACTTAACCAGTGCTTGTTAGATGTTGGATTAATTGATTTTCATACAACTGTTTGTCTAGCATTAAAGTATATTAGATACTTGCAGACTACATTATTAGAAATCACTTGTAAGGTGTTATTCTTTATTTTATCATTGTCATATTGAAAACCTTCAGGTCAGAAATTGAGCTGATTTTGTGTTATGCACAGTTTTACATAAACCACACATAAAACCCGTTATGACGTGATTTGTTATAATGCAGTTCCTGCTTATAACATGATGGCAGCATGGCTCCCATTTTTTTAATTTAAGGTGACCTCTCTTTTTAGTATCCTAAATACATGCTCTCGGAAAAGCTGATTATTTGTATCCCTAGCAGATTTTTAATCTCAGCACTGCATTTAATGTCTCCTTAACTTCCGAAATTTTCTAAAACATATTGCAGTGTTATATTTGTTAACGTATATATTTGATGTCCGTTGAAACCCTGCGAACAAAACAAACAATATATGATCAAAAGGTTAGTTAAAACTGATGACATTGAAATTTCAATGCACATTTTCTATGAGGAAGTATTTTGAAAAATTTGTTAAAGGGATCCTGCTTATATCGCAGTGTTATTCTTTGGACCCGGAGCATCACGTTACAATGGTTTTTACCCGCATTTAGTAAAATGTTATTCATACAACTCCCATTTCCTCCTTGTGATATAGCCAGTAGTGTGTCAAAAGTACCATTGAAACCAACAACATTATTATACATTCTAATATTTCATGCACATATAATTAATTTTCTAATATTTAGTTTTACTCATACATATGCAAAGTGGTCCCTCATTATAAAACACCTCATTGTCGTGTAGTCAGTCATGTAACATGGCTGGTTATGGATCCCACTATATTGGGATGAATTTAGTTGTAATATTGAACATGCCTTGATGTTAGGTGTCCTCACTTATTGTATAACATGATAGACTTATATGGTACTTTTTACCTAGTGTGAAGGGATATACACTGTATGTAAATTTGGACATGTATTTCAGCTGTAGATATGCAGATCTGTCTATCTGCGTCATACGCCACACAGTGGGTTACCTCCTTTTGCCCAGATAAACAAACTGCCACAAGAATGAAAATTTGGTGGTAAAATGTCACCGAGAGAAAACCGCTTTGATAACTGCTTCACAATCAATTTATACTGCATTTTCTGTATTGTTTTCTCTACAGTGATTTCAATGCTGAATGCAAAGATTTTACCTATTACACCGGTAGAAAATGTCAGGAATTCTTAACTTGTGTGTGTGTGTGTGTGATTTGGATTTTTAACATAGCTTTAACAATTTTTCAGTCATTGCTACGATGTCTGCATTGTGGCAGTTTATAGTGATATTTAGCACTGGGGCATCATGCCACAGACATATAGCATGATGTCCCACCCAGTCACATTATCCTGACACCAGGTGGACCAGTCCTAACACTAACCTCTTAATGCTGAGCACCTAATGAGGCACCTGTTAGTACCATTTTGATAAGTCTGGGGTATGACTCGGCCAGGGTTCGAACCCGCAACCTCCCACATCCGAGACTTAACTTGTAGAGATGGAGCACAGGGCTGATGATGTAACAAGGTAGCACATGGCAGATGTCACATCATACAACTAACACTTCAAGCACCTTACACAATCTGCTTGTTTATACCTCGTGTTTGATTTGATTTCGCACAGTGATAATACCTAAACAAAATTGGATCAGGTCAGTGTAGTTGCGTATTAATATGCAAAGATGATGTACTAAAGTTTAGATGACCCTGTGGTCAAGAAGAAGCTATAGATTCTGAGAGAGCTGTGACGAGCTTGTGTCTAGTTATTGTGTCCTTCTTTTAGGAAAAGTCAAGAGGACACAGCCGTCATGGAATCCTCCAGAAGGTACAGAAGAACCCAGACTCTACCTGTTTAACAGTCTCACAAGGAAGAAGGTAAGTACAAAGTTATAAAAATATTACAGTCAAGTTTTGTTGATCCATTTATCAAAATCTAACTTTATTTTAGGTGTCATGATGGGGAGATTTTAATATGATATATCTGAGGTGAAACCTTGTTTTTAAACATTCAGATTATGAGGTTTTTTAATGGCAGAAGTTTGCATTGGGTAAAGCAGGCTGGAGTATATATTGGTGTAAGCCCCAGCTTTGAAAATTCCTTGCGTTGCAGTTTGGACGTTGAATTTACTTTTTAGTCAAGTGAAATTTGAAATAATTTGAACAAAATTCCATAGATAGCATGAAAAAGGGCTAAATTATTATTTCTCATCATAAAGATCTTGTTTAATATCCATGCCAGTTGGCCTCTTGGCTGCATGTTGTATCTGTTAATCAACTATGAAATAACAGATTCTAACCCACCACTGACAAATTCCGTCACTAGGTAGTTGTGAACTCATACATATGTACTCACGTATAAATTGAACATAACTGCAGTCAGCAAATACCCAGATCTACTGGTACATAGTGCACCAGCCGATTTAATTCTGTGGAGTTAGTTAGGAGTATTTAATTCTGTGGAGTTGTTAGGAGTAATCAACAAAACAAACAACTCAATCATCTGCTGGTACATTATGCAATGGCAGATCAGGGTCTGTATTGTTTGCAGTTGGGCTTGACTTGTATGTGAGTAGATATGGTAATTGGACAGCCCTGACAAGATCTTGCCCAACTGAGTAGGGCAGATAGATAGAGTCTGCTATATATTGCCCAGACAAGATCTGCCCAATTGAGTAGGACAGATAGATAGTCTACTGTATATTGCCCAGACAAGATCTGCCCAGCTGAGTAGGACAGATAGATAGAGTCTACTATATATTGCCCAGACAAGATCTGCCCAGCTGAGTAGGACAGATAGATAGAGTCTACTATATATTGCCCAGACAAGATCTGCCCAATTGAGGAGGACAGATAGATAGAGTCTACTATATATTGCCCAGACAAGATCTGCCCAATTGAGTAGGACAGATAGATAGAGTCTACTATATATTGCCCAGACAAGATCTGCCCAATTGAGTAGGACAGATAGATAGAGTCTACTATATATTGCCCAGACAAGATCTGCCCAGCTGAGTAGGACAGATAGATAGAGTCTACTGTATATTGCCCAGACAAGATTTGCCCAGCTGAGTAGGACAGATAGATAGAGTCTGCTATATATTGCCCAGACAAGATCTGCCCAATTGAGTAGGACAGATAGATAGAGTCTACTATATATTGCCCAGACAAGATCTGCCCAATTGAGTAGGACAGATAGATAGAGTCTACTATATATTGCCCAGACAAGATCTGCCCAATTGAGTAGGACAGATAGATAGAGTCTACTATATATTGCCCAGACAAGATCTGCCCAATTGAGTAGGACAGATAGATAGTCTACTATATATTGCCCAGACAAGATCTGCCCAGCTGAGTAGGACAGATAGATAGTCTACTATATATTGCCCAGACAAGATCTGCCCAGCTGAGTAGGGCAGATAGATAGAGTCTACTATATATTGCCCAGACAAGATCTGCCCAGCTGAGTAGGACAGATAGATAGAGTATACTATATATTGCCCAGACAAGATCTGCCCAGTTGAGTAGGACAGATAGATAGAGTCTACTATATATTGCCCAGACAAGATCTGCCCAATTGAGTAGGACAGATAGATAGTCTACTATATATTGCCCAGACAAGATCTGCCCAGCTGAGTAGGACAGATAGATAGTCTACTATATATTGCCCAGACAAGATCTGCCCAGCTGAGTAGGACAGATAGATAGAGTCTACTATATATTAACATATACAATCTCAGCCCTTCATAACTTTAAAAATGAATCAGATAAGTGAACATTCAAATCAGAACACTTTCTCATGAATATTCAAGTAGATAATTGATCCTCAAATATGCTTTGTTTTTTTTTAATCAGTGACACCTACAACCAGAATAGGCAATCGACCATATATCACTTTTTGGAATGCTTTGTAAAAGAAACAAACAGATAATGTGTAAACCATGCAAAATTGAATTAATTGTGAGAGGTAATTAATTAATTTCTAACATGATAAATCGCATGAAATTCAGATACCCATTCACAAGGTAATCATAATGTTAGAACTATGAATATACACATTGATTGCAAAATCACGACCTCAACTCATTGTCATTTGGACGCTTTTTAAAGATTACAAGTTGATAAAGAGCATGGTATAGAAGTCAACAAAGTGATCAAAGTATTTGTACCTGCAATCTTGTAATTCAATCTAAATTGAATTTGTACAGATTAAAATTAAAAATTAAATATTAAGTTATTGACGATGTGCATGAATGTCTTTATTTTTTTCATCTCCAGTCAAGTTACATTGGAAGGTGATTAAATCACTTGCTAAAGAACTTTTTGAGACACTCACCACATTTAAGTGAAAAAGTAAGAGTTACTGCCATTCTGTACCTATAGTTTGTCATTGGCACTGAAGGAACATTTTAGAGTTTTGAAGATAAACAAGATAAAAGTGGCACCAGGTGGTGCTTCTATGTCACCCAGGTCCGCAAGGGTGATAGAGATGCCCGGCCATTCCCCTGTATGGAGTGTACTAGATGATGGTGGTGCCCTATCTATCCTCGTCAACTCCAAATTGATCTCAGAGATCAGCAACACCAGTTGTTGACCGTGGTCCCAGGCCTGACTGAACCAGCTAAGAAGCATTTCCAGCCCAAGAGGTCTATGGGTCCCATTTAAAGAAGGGTCTCATCAGCACTGGCAGACCTCCATTACCTGTTATTATTATCGAATTCCATCCTATCTCTTTGCTCTGATATCCTTCAGTCTAGGTCCAGATCAGAGTAGGAAGATATTCCAAATGTCTAAAGCTTTAGACTGGGACTATGTTTATTTTTATTCTAATGCTCAGTTACTGATTGACAGAGGGAATTCACACTGGACTGGAGTCATGCACAGAGAAGAGTGAAAGTAATGTAATAATCAGTTAAGTTTTACACCAAAATAACAGTTAAATTTTACACCAGGAAGCTACATTCTCACAGTGGTGATAACATCCCTCTAATGAAATACTAAAAAGTTATGAAACAAGCTTTTTTGCAACATATTAGCTAAGTAAATGCAATTTATATGTTTAAATACTGTGATAAAAGTTGTCTTACCTAAGACTTTAGATTAGAATCATTGTGACGGATTCCAAGAAAACTTTCAAGATAATGTTCATGTAAGGCTATTATGAGGTACATAGCATTTGTACAGATACTTGTTCTGACATAAAGTGAATAAAACAAGACAGAAAATAGAGATACAGTATATTAAAACTTTATTCAACTTGAAAACAATGTAACAGTGCACTGTAGAGCACAAGGACAGTGACAGACATGTATCTATTTTATTTCATTGTGATGTTTGTACATGTGGGGTGAACACTGAATCAAAACTTTATAAAAAAGAAATAAAAAAATACATGTTTTAATAAATACAAGGTGAAAACAGATTGTGGAATTTGTTATATGAACACATTGGTTGGTTTCACATAATTATAAATAATTTAGGTCTTTCTACCTATCATAAAAATGTTTACCTTAAACATATGTGTATCTAATTTGTATTAATTGTACATCATTACAAGACAACGTGTAATATCATGTAATTCATGGATTTTTTTTTTCTGCTCTCAACTTGACATGGTGGTAGGAAAATAAATCATCTTTCTACTCACCTAAGCTGTATATACAGTTTCCTATGTTGACTGTCATAAGTGATAATACACAGATTTGGGCCCGCGTGAATTTTTTATTTTCAGTGAATCATGATCAACAAGTAAATCAAGGGTATAGTGCAGATGAAGTGCCTTCTTAGTTTTTTTATTGTTGGGGGAGGTCTTATCATTGATGGTAACAGCTTTCTTTTTATAAAAGTTTGCAATATTTTTGTAAAGTTGGTTTATTACCTTATCATGAATGTTGTGGGAGAGTGACAGCTGTATGGCAAGTTACATCATTCATATACCAGCTGTACTAACTTAAAAGTCCAACTGTAGAGTACACAGACCCATATCTGGCATAATGAGCCAGCAGATATGGGTCTTTGCAGTTTGTTCGGAGTAATCAGTAGAACAGACAATGTAGACCCTGATTGGACACCGCATTATGCAGTGGCAGATCAGGTTCTATGTTGTTTGCAGTTGGAACCGACTTGTAAGTGAGGATAGATGGATACATGTAGTTAGTTAAGTATATCAGACTTTCATGGGTCCTAAGGGAATGATCACTGCAACATAATCAGTGATTTATAATACCATATATACTTGCTTATAGGATGAATCCAACTGCAAACTGCACAGACCCAGATCTGCCTTTGCATAATTCACTGGCAGATCTGGGTCTTTGCAGTCTGTTAGGAGTAATTAGTTAAACAAATAAGAAAGATCCTGATTGGCAGGAGCATTATGCTAAGGCAGATTAGGATCTCTCTTGTTTGCAATTTGAATTGACTTATAAGCAAGTATATGGTAATCAATGATTTATAATGCCAAGTTTTCATTTGGCAAGGAATCAGCCCAGATCTGTGAAAATGTGGATTTTATTTTATCACTTTTCTCAATACATAACTAAGATTCAGGAATAAAGGAAACAGTTGGAATCAGTTGCTTGTACCTTGGTTGAACTGTCAGGGGGAGGGCATTTTATGCACCCCTATTCCCCTATAATGATAAAGATTTTGAGTTTATTACATTTAGGGGACTGGCAGTTTTTGAGGTGGGAGAATGGCACTCTGCTTGCTTAAGGTGCAACACTGCTGCACACATAATGTGTGTTACAAATAAAAATCATAAATTTAACTAAGAAAATAAAAATCATTTTATTGACCTATTCTAAATAATGACACAAACTCTCAACCTGATAATACGAAGAAAGTTCAAAGAAAGTCACACACCAAGCAATGTTTAAGGCAGCCATGCATAAATGCATATTATTTATATATATTTATATGCATATTTGGGAATCAGTGCAAATATTCAACATGTATTGCATGTTTAAATGTTGTGTGGATGAAAAAGACGTATATTTAATGCGTTCTGATACTACAGAAGTACAAGACAAAAAGAGGGATGGAGGAAGAAAGAAGAGAGTTTTCTCCCTTTAATTGATAATCACTAAGCCTGAAGAGGTTGTATCCCCTACTCTACACATATGACCTTAAGGTTTGTTATGGATTCTGTCTAGTTTATCCAAAAGCTGCATTTTTTAAAAACAAAAATTCAAACTATATTGATTTGTTACTTTTTGAATAGGAGTCAGTAAATATTTGTTGCATCATAAGATTAGGAACATAATTCTTTAATATGAGCTATTGAAAGAGTACTGTTTTTATAGCCAGGTTTTGTGAGCTGTATAAATAAAAAATATATAGATTAAATATTTTCATTGGTAAATTGCCTCATAAAATAAAAAAAAATGAAAATCTGTAAGACCAAAATATATTTCAATTTAAAAGTTTTTCATGATTCATTCGTTCTTCCCCCAATACCTATGTACAGTCATGTTTGTGCATGCACATTATATTTATATGTTCAAATGCATACACTCATACCATTATAGTTTACTGATTTGTGGGCATTATTTTTTTCCATTTTCTTTTCATTTTTCACTCACTCTAATTAATGATCAGTTATCACCTTTAGTACTTTTATTTCATTCAGTATGTAACAATTGGAAATATTTGAACTTCCCTATTCTAAATACATGAATAATTTGTATTTTGTACTTAATATCATATATCTATTATTCTAAGACCAGAGTTGCGAATAAAATCTGTTGTTTTCTATTTTGTTATTAGTGCATAATTGTTTGCTTGTTTTTTTCTGCTGCTGAATTAAGGTTTTGTAAATGATACTATGTACATAAGAATGAAATTGTCCTGTGTAAGAGAGAAATGGAAGATTAGTAATTATAAAAATGATGATTAATTAGACATACTATTCTCTCAGACATAAATTATTGAATTTTCCCAATTTTCTTTTCAAAGCTACCATTTTTTATACATAAAAATTGTAAGATATGATTAATTATGTTTGCTGTTTCGACACCTGTAATTTCAATATATCTAATTTTTTTCTGAATAAAATGAAATCATCCTAAAGAATGTACATTTTTATATATCAATGAATTTTTCTACTTGCATCAATTTTGTAAGTTTTTTTTGAGGCCACAGTACCTGTTATAACACATACTTTTTGTGAACATGTGTGGAGGTGTTTAGTTAGTTTCAGTGCTAATAGAGATTAGCAAAATTGTGTAATTTTTATTAACTCACTAACCCCAGGAGACTTTTATCATTTTTGCCAGAAATGGGATTATGAAACCCATTTTGGGGATTACTTATGAATACATCCAAATACACCTGCTTCCATGAGATTTTCATTTAGCTAGATACCCAATTGTGCTAGAAACATCATTTTTCATTGCCTATTTCACTCATACATGTGCAGAAGGGTAAAAGTTGAAGTGTTGTTTCTTTAATTTTGCTTATTGGACCCACCATTTTTATGTCATGGCCACTTTTAACTCCAAATCCCTAACTTACAGTACTTTTTGCAAGGTTCATCTGTCTGTGTGCAGTTTAGACCAGTCTGCTGCAAGGTTCATCTGTCTGTGTGCAGTTTAGACCAGTCTGCTGCAAGGTTCATCTGTCTGTGTGCAGTTTAGACCAGTCTGCCTTAAACTTCAAGCCAAAAATTCTAAAATCCAGACTCAAAATCTGATTCCAACAATAAACAAAGTTTTGGTGTATAAAAAAAATCGGATCTCAAAAATATGTTTTTCCCTCTGTATTTTGGAATGAGAGTAGAAAGTTCAGATTATTGGTATCATTGCAGAGCTACATCTGTCTACTTTTCTGTAATACCACCTGCATTAGTGTATTTTAAATGACCTTGATGCTACAAAAGTGGAGTACAACCTCATGACACATGAACGTGGTGCCAGTGGTTAATGAGTTAAATGATGATGATAGAAGCAGCCAGCTCAGTTTAAGTTGACTGAACTACCTTTGTATCCCAAATTTACTGTAAGAATACTTAAAATAAAAAATACAGATATTCAAGTTTTTGCATAATTTAAATTTGTTTAGAAAATAATTGTATCTTATATTTCATATTTGTGGACTAAGTGTTGTAGAATGGTTGTTGGCTTCAATCTATCCATTTCGGATCAGATTGAGTCAGCTGCTGTGGTTTTTCCTTGGGCAATGCACTTTACTCCAGTTGCCTAAATAAATAAATCCACTTTAATTGCTGTTCTGTAACCATCAAACCAAACTATACATGTTTAGGAGAATATTGGACTAATACTAGTGCAAGAAAGTTAAGTGATTTCAAGTCTTTAGTGTATGGTGTTAAATTTCTACACTAAACTTTGTCTTCAATTTTAAGAATTCTACAAGTTTTGATACATTGCAAATGTAATTTATAAATTAGCATTTAATATGTGATTTTAATAGCTGACTGTTTTTTTCTTTCTTTCTTACAAAAGGAACGAGTTGTATATTGATAAGCAATAGCAATTGACAGGAACGAGTTGTGTATTGATAAGCAATAGCAATTGACAGGAATGAGTTGTATATTGATAAGCAATAGCAATTGACAGGAACGAGTTATATATTGATAAGCAATAGCAATTGACAGGACTCATAAACCTTTATAATATTTTCTGCAGTTGATTTTTTTCATGATGCTGCAATTGAATATTTATTTATTTATTTATTTATTTATTTATTTATTTATTTATTACTGTCAGGCTATTGTAACATGCCAGTTGTATAAATCCCTGTCCATTACTTTTATTTTCACTTGAACATTTTTTACAGCGAGATTGCCAATGAAATTTATGTTGACATTGATGTCGGGGAAAATGAAACTGTTTTGTGTTCTAGATGCACAAGTGCCCAACACATGTACGTCTTTATTGAAGTTAGTACATATTTTCTAAACAATCAAAATGGGTACTTTATGGCATTTTTTTTCTCAAGATAAATGTCCTTAAAAGGTGAAAGCTAACATAGAACACAGTCTCAGGGCTCAGGGAAAAAAATTGTCCCAAGCACTTATATATGCAACAAGTTACTGATACCGGTCCTCATTATAGGGCTGGACAAATTTCATTCATTAATTTTTCATTTTCTAGCTGATTATTTGGCAGGGGGTCCAAAATGATTTCATTTCCTTGACAAAAGTTTCCATTTTAAATGACATTTATAATTACGGTCATTTTCCAGTTCCTGGAAAAGTCCATTTTTAGTGAAGGGGTAGGGTTTTTAGGGTACACATAGAAGGGAAAACACTGCATCATATTTTTAATTTCTAGTTCTAATATCCCCAGGCCAGTTGTTAAAGTAGAATATGCCTTCAAATTTGAAAACATGTACATTAAGTAGTTTGAAGAATTATACTTGTATATTCTTTTTTCAAATTCATCAAATTAGGCTCACCCATGTAAATGGGGGTGTAGTGTTGGTATAGAATTAGGTTTGAAACATGACAGTGTTAAAGATCCCTAGCAACAGTCAGGTTTGAAATTATAAATCAGTGAATGAAATTACGTTTTTTTGCATTTTTTTTTATATATCTTTCAGACTTTTCATTGTAAAATCTAAAGGTAGGCTACAAACTTCCGGGGGGGTGGGGAACAGGGTGCCCAATACTACAATAGAGCAGTAAGAGTCAATCAAGTATAAACTGCAGTGCAACTATGTCATATAAAGATCTGCTTAGGCCTCAATATCCAGGCTTAACATTTTTTTAATTATTATTTATAATTTAAGTTAGTGTTTATTTAATTTATTTTGCAAATAAATTTGCAATCACTTGATTGTTTTTCAAGTTTAAATTACAGATATTTGAGTGGTGAATTTTAAATAAAAGAAATTTTAAAATATAATTACATGAACCATTTTATGCACATGGAATGTTTGTCAATTTATTTTTTTAACCTTTTACCACCTTACAAATTTATTCATTGCACATATTTAATGATGCATTAAGTGCAAATGTTTATCCATTGAAATGTTGCTACCAAAATAAACTACACTGTGCATGCTTGTACTAAAGAACCACATACAAGCCATGAAAATATTATGTTCAGATACATGATTCCTTACATTAGGCACATCCAACCCATGGGCTGCATGCAGCCCAGTCCTTCGCATTGTGTGGCCCCATGGCCATATAGTTATTCCTTTTTGAAAATATGCATTTTAATTAAAATGCATAATTAGTGATAAGGAAAGGGAATGTCAAAATTGTTTGGTTTTTGTCTTGTCAGTAAATTGTTATGCTTTATCCATATCACCCATATTTTCAAGACCGCAGGTTTATGAGTACAGATGTTGTTTGTCATGTCAAAGTAAATATGCCAGCGGATATTTCTGTAAGTATGTAATACTTTTCACAAGTGTCAATAAATTTCATTTGAAAGGAGGATTCCAGCTGTCTTGATCTCGGTCTACTTTAATATTAAATGATCCGTTTTAGTAACACATCCATTCTAGAGTGCTAAACATGGGCACCAATAAGAGTAAGATTGTAGATTAGCCAAATGAATTTAAATGTGTCTGTCATTAGGTCAGGTAGATTTCAACCAGTCACCTGTTGACTCAACATTATCTGCTTTAGAACAGCATGCATTGTGTGGTTGCATGAGACCTCTTGAAATACTCATTTTCACATACAAGTTGGCAATATTTTTTGTGTAAAGTAATTACATACAGAAATATCTGCTGGCATCTTCCCTATGACAATGTATCAATAAAGATTCAGTTAGAAAATAAAATATTTTTAGTTTAATAAAAGAATGGTATTTTATAGCAAATTTGACTAGAAAGTGTTCTAGTGCTTACTGATAGGAAGATTTGATTGGCATTGAATGCATTAATTGCAGTTGCATTAATTGCAATAAGATTCAAGATTTGTTTCTTTGTTGCACGAGGTTTTTTGGTAGGACATCCTATCAGATTCAAGATTTGTTTCTTTGTTACATGGTGGTTTTTGGTGGTACTGCCTATCACATTCAGGATTTGTTTCTTTGTTGCACAAGGGATTTTGGTGGCACTGCCTATCAGATTCAAGGAAAGTAACAGAACTAATGTTGTAGTTCCACCATTGTTATATATGCAGAAAATTACCAGTAACTTTAGTACCATACTTGCTTATAAGTTGAGGCAAAATGCAAACAACAAAGGTTCTGATCTGCTGTAGCATAATGTGATTGCAGATCAGGGTCAGTCTTGCTTGTTCTACTGATTACTCCTAACAAGCTGCATAGACCCAGATTTGCCAGTGCATTATGCCCCAGCAGATCTGGGTCTGTACAGTTTGCAGTTGGACTCGTCTTATAAGCGATTATATACAGTACTGTTGAAAAAACAGGATCAACATTCTCACTCAAACAAAGATAATTATTTTCAGCATAAACCCAGAATAATGGATTCATTTCCAAATTGAGTGACTTTCTAGATTTTCGTGTATGCCATCTGGAATATAGACTTGTGAACCACTTACAAGACTAACAAAGAACATAAGCATAGATAAAGGAAACACCCAATATCAGTTGAGTGTATTGAAATCCTGTTACTACTGTTGTTTGTGTCATCACTATCAACACTGATTGCATTTGGATTTATTGGGTCTGCATTTATGATTGTCCTTTGAATGGGAATTTGTGTAACTGGCACCAATTCTGATGGTCTCTGTGTCAGATGCAACTTTTCCAACTTCCTTGTGCACACTAATTCTCTGTGGTCACGGAGAAAAACATGTATACCAAAAACTTGAAACTTGCTGTTCATCATACAGGAAGGCAGCATGGAAGTGTCAAATATGAACTGAAATTAGATGAAATTGTTATCATTTGAGTGAATGTTTTGTTCAAAAATGTATGGTGAAGGTAATATTTCTTAAAATGGAGGTGTCGTCACTGTGCTTTCCATGCTAAGCATGTTGAGATACAGTCCATCTTATAAGAGCTTGCAAAATGCCAGCTTTGGCAAGACATATCTGATTGACAAACCTGCTGACTCATCATCTTGGACATTTTTCAAAGGGTGTCCCATATTCTTTGCAATTTTTTGGTAATTATGTTTGCCTAATTATTTAAACACCCTAAAAGTCACAAACATGACAATGCTGGCATGAAAGTCCATCTTCTAACCTCTAGACTTCTCAAAATCTTACAACCAAATGATTCCTCCAAGATAAAAAAATGTAAAATTCTGTTTTAGGGTATATTTGATGTTAAATTGTTATGAATGAAAAATAAAAACTTTTAAACAATGTTTGAAATGGGATAATGTGAATAATAAAACTCCATAGTACCAAAACTGAAGCAACCGCAAATGTGAAAGATCAGTTTATGTAACATATCATTTTTTAAAATAATTTTATGATAAATAATCTTTTAATGTTTTTATAATAAATTTCATTAATGTCCACAGTCTGTTAAATTTGGATTAACAATTGTCCAGTAAGGGCAAAAACTTCCGGGGACCCTGTTCCATGTGTACTGTCTATACTCACTTATGAGTCCAAATACAAACTGCGTGGACCCAGATCTGCCATCACATAATGTGCCAGCAGATCTGGGTCTTTGTAGTTTCTCAGGAGTAATCTGTAGAACAAACAACATACACTCTGATCTGTAGGCACATTATTTTACATCAGTTCAGAATCTTTGTTGCTTTCAGTTTGGCTCAGCTTATAAGTTAGTATATACATTATGTACATATATGTGCAGACATCTACTGTGATTTCTCAAGAATCTTCAAATTTGTGGGTGGGGACAGCAGTTTTTATATGAGAACATTATTTGGGAATAGGTGTCTATAAGTACTTTAACAAATGTGTGCAATAAATATCCTTTAATTAATTAAATTAAAATGTAGTTGTTTATATTCATCATCAGTGCAGCAGTACAAATTGGCACAATGTCATGTCCATCCAAACTGTATATAACAGCAGAAACATAACCACTAGGAGTGAAATAATCAACCAATACATCGGTGTCTCCAAAATGATGCCACTCACATCAATACAAAAGGTGGAGAATCAATACAAAATGATACTTACCTCATTAAAGTTAAGTTAATCTTCAGCAGCCAGTAACAGTATTTTGCTTGTTGCCTCTCTAAATAGAAAATTTATTAGGGTGAGCAGATGCCAGTTATTTTGTACTGACATGAAGTACAGTGTGGGGGATGCATTGTTAGGCATCAGATGCAGATTGGAACAGATCCCATTCTAGAGCAGATCTTCCGCATGAGGAAATTGCATTATTTCTTCTGTTAGATAAAATTATAATGCCTTCTAAACTTAATAAATAATGTACAGTTAGTAAGAGTTCTGAGCAATTTTGTTTTTCAAAGTTATTACACTAAAGTAAGCAACAACTTTTCTCTGTGTGGGGGTACATGTAGAGGTATGGGTGCATACCAAAGTAAAGGTCAGTATTTTTCTTCAGTGTTTAAATTGGTACAGGACCATTTATTGTACTCACTCATTCACGTCAGTGTATGGATGAACATTGAATTTTAAATGTAGCAGTGAAAGAAATAATGGTTACTAATCATTCCTAGTCACTAAGACATTGTTCATGTACTTAAACAATTAAAAATCCATGTTATATTTTAATTAGTTACATGCAAAGCAACAATACTAGAGCTGACGTTTCAACTTTCCTCCAATTTTTGGGTCATTTCCCCTCATACTTCATTGGATACTGCCAACTTCATGCCCATGTTTGTACAACCATGGCAGTTTAATGCTGTGATAATTAGATGATCAGTGAAAGTGTCTCAATGAACAATTTCAAAAGGTCACTTAGCAAGTGCTTGAGTACGTTGGTCTATTTAAGGAACTTTGGTAATTTACTATTATTGAATGTTACAGGTTGCATTACGCTTGTCGTAAATTGGTTGTGATTGTCGTGTGCTTGCTCATTTTAAGGAGAAATTCGTTAAACAGATATTTGCACAATCACATGGTCTGGAGAAAAAATGCATACATGCATACACATGCACGTATGTACAAATGTGTGTGCAGTCATAAGTGTATACATATTTATAATGTTCTTAAACTCCTCCACAGAACACACACACACACACACACGCACACACACACATGTAATTCATTTCCACAGATGGATCTTTGTTAATTGGATCTTAATTTCATGGTTTGAAATCATTCAAAGTTATACTCAATACAGAATTTTGAATTTAAAATTATACACTTACTGGGCATGAAAAAAAACAACAGATTTTCTACATGCAGCCAGTACTGACACCAGGGTCCATTCCTACCTCCAGAGACATGCCCCTTTTGTCATAACTTTGAAACTATTTAGATCACTATCCCATAGCTATGAACACAGTTTGGACATGAAACTGACATTTCTTCTGGGATCTGTACTTACCCCTTTGGGACTTGACCCAGGGGGTACAGATTTATGAAGGTGGGTGAGACAAAGCATGGGAGTGCAGGAATGTGGGTTTCACAAAATTGCTAGTTATTATATATACATTACTGAGCTCCAAGTATAATAAATAGATCATTTTCTACCATTAAGATTCTGAGTCATTTGGTTGAGGATGAGATCATTAAACACAAATCAATTTCCTTGACAAAAATAATTGTATGCCATAGAAATCTATGACTGTAAAATTTAAGGGTTTTCAGCTCAATTCATTCACTGGATTATTAGAGTCTACATTACACACAAGCAGTTGGGAATTGTATTCCATGTGCTTCTTAGAGAAAAGGCAGCGATTATGTGCACTGACCCATCCAGATGTGCATGCATTGATCTTATCATGCAACTACTCCAACACCACTCCGGATAGAGACCTCAAACCTTTTGATATGATTTGTTTGTGGTCAGTAGATGTTCGCATTGGTTTTTCTGTTTTGATGTATCCTCTGGGGTGGGGCTAGGGTAGGCATAAAAGGGCATATCTCACTCTCCACCAATTTATAACCTCCCTTGGGAGAGGGCTCACAAACCCTAGGAGTCTCCAAATATTATAGAGTAATCCTTCCTTGAAATCCAAGGGACCCAAGAAGGAAAACAATGAAATTTCTTTCGCTGTACTTTTTTTGTAAGCATGATAGTAAAGCCAACAAGAATGCATGGATTTTTATCTTTTAATCTGGTCTGTGAATATACATGTACCTGAAGAATACCTCCAATTATACACTTTGAGTAACATAATTTCCCCCCCCCCCCAAATTTTACTGTTATATTTTATCTAGCATGTGGTTGATTCTTGACATTGTTGGAGTTAAGTTAAGTGATCTTCGTGTACAGATTGTTTTCAGTGTCAAAGGCCATTACAATAAATTTTGTACTGCTTTTATTATTTATTGGTGTGTTGTAAACATGTTCACTCAACTTACTGTAGGAAATTATTAATGTTACCAAATGGGAATTTGTCAATACTGTATTATTTGAAATGTATTCAATACACAGTGGTGAAAAAGAAGATACAGAGTTATATTTTTGATTATTGATAACTTTTTTCAGACAGTAGAGCATCATTCCCTTTGAGGGCCTCTTTTTTCAAATGATGCTGATCTGCCATAAGATTATGCCATGATTATTAAAATTTGAATTTTAACCCTATTAGACTTTTCATAAATCACTTGAGAGATTTAATCAAATTTAGATCAGAGCATCATATATCAATATACTTTTTTAAGTTTGTATATATATATATATTGGTAGTCTCTCAGGGCCGAGGAAGACATGTTGTGCAGTCTCATCAACGATGGACGCGTATGTGGCTCCGGAGTCCAAATTCCGATGAACACAGGCAGTTGCAGGTGGGGCATGGGACACCGGTACTTGGGGGTGGCTGAGACGCAGCTCTGTGACGTCTCTCACGGGCTGCAGCAAGACGCTGGCGGCGGTCAGCCTCGAAGGTGGAACTGGCTTTTCTGGTCAGGACTCGCCAGTGACTTCTGTATGAGGCAGCGAGCTCGAGCTGATGCGGTTGAAGGTCTGCCCATTTGATGTGCATCTTAAGGTTGTCTTTGTACCTCTTGTGAGGGCGGCCTTGGTTTCGGTTGCCTTGGACTAGCTTGCCAAAGAACAGTTTCTTTGGGATTCTGTTTTGATCCATGCGGATGACATGGCCGGTCCAACGAAGCTGGGCCTGGATGAGTTTGACTTCGATGCTTGTTGTGTTTGCTCTATCAAGGACTTCCTGGTTGGGGATTCGGTCATGCCACTTGATCCTCATGATGGCTCTCAGGGAGCGCTGGTGGAATTGTTCAAACCGACTGATGTGCCTTCGGTATACAGTCCACGTTTCACAGCCATACAAGAGAGACGTCAGGACAACTGCATTGTACACCTTCAACTTTGTTAACAAGTGTATATCCTTGTGCTGCAAGACCTTGGTTTGAAGTCGTCCGAGTGCTTGGCTGGCCTTTTGGATCCTCGCAGTGATCTCTTTGTCCAGGGAGCCATCATTGGATATTGTGCTGCCTAGGTATTTAAAGCTGTCCACATTCTTCAGCTGCGTGGCGCCGATGGTGATGCAGGGTTGTGAAGGGACAGTGTTTGGGGCAGGCTGGAAGAGGACTTCTGTCTTTCCTAGGCTAATTGTGAGTCCGAACAGATTGGAGGCTTCAGAGAACTTGTCCACAATTGTCTGTAGGTGAATCTCTTCATGGGCCATGAGGGCACAGTCGTCTGCAAAGAGTGCTTCAGTGATGAGTCTTTCAAGCGTCTTGGTTTTAGCAGCTAGGAGTCTGAGATCAAACACTGATCCATCCAGGCGATATCTAATGTAGATACCAAGGTCAAGGTCATGGATGGCGTGGAGCAGTACCTGCGTGAAGAAGAGGTTGAAGAGCACCGGAGCGAGTACACAGCCCTGTTTGACACCATTAGATATGGGGAATTTCTCAGAGGGTTCGCTGTCTGAGAGAATCTCTCCAGTCATGTCATCATGGAAAAGCCGGATGAGTTTGTATAAATTAGGCAAATCTGCCATTAAATATACATGTATCTGCTGTTACTAAAATTAGAGAAATGTTTATAATTGATTTCTTCTTAAAAACTGCTGACAGAATTTAACAAATTTATTTGGAAGGTACTCTTGCAACAAGATATTAATGATATTTATCTGTTATTAAACATGGCTGGGCTCATTTTAATAATAATAATAATTATATAAAACCCACCTGCAACTTTTATATAAAAACTCTTTCATTTGAGCTGTTTGGTCTAAGTCAGCCAGGTCAGCGATATAAGGCCCACTTTATTTTTAAACTGGGCCTCTGGTTTTATTTGTATGGCCTGAAAAGGCTTTTGGGTTTCTGAGTTGTGTAAAAATAATAACACTTGAGATGGGGATTGTTGTTGGTTGATATTGATGATTACATTCATTCTTCAGAAAAGTAGGTGAATAAGGGCCATTTTTAACCAGTGCAATTACAACACATGTGCAGGAAGTCTCTGCAAAATGTTTCAGAAACAGAAACAACAAATATTAGATTGTATGATATACTGTAGGTGAATCAGTTATTTTGTCATAAATGGTAGCTACCTTCCATAAACATATAAAGCTATAACTTCAGGTAATGGATGAAGCATTTAACATCATCTTATTGGAGTGGACAGTTTGGTTGGTCACGTTCAGGAAAAGAACTGTTGATCTACATTTACTGTGGAAGTACACTGGTTTGTATTTATCAGTGTATGTGGCTGACACTGTCACAGATGTCAGAAAAACTGATTGTGATTTCTAAGGGTGGTTAAAATAGACCTTGATTAGAAAAGCTTTTGATGATTTATAGTCTCTGATTCCCAGATCTTCAGTTTCTTGAGTTTAGATGGAACTGTAGTAGATAGAAACTGATACACAGTTTTCTGTATAGAGAAGGATTCCTATATTTTGCAGAAATCTGGTCATCTGGTAATTTCCTATGGTGAGCTGTGCAGTGTTTTTTGATAAACTTACTGAAGGAATTAAAATTAAGTAAATTATATGTTTTTATGCTCCTTGGATGTTTAGTTACAAATGAGTATTCAGTATTTGTAAATTGAAGTGTACTTCACAGGAGCGGTGTTGGACTGTGTTTAATTGCAATACATTTATGATAAGAAACTCACCGGATATGTAATGGGTGTGAGATGGAACCAGTGACCCAGTCCATCATTGGAGTAGAAGTTGTGTGGCCGCCCCTGAAACACCCAGCCAAAAGCCCCCAGGTGCCCTTCCATATCATATATGAGAAAGACTGGGTACAGCTTCTCACAGGGAAGCTGTGGATCAAGGTTCATAAAGTAATGTACACCTGAAAATATAAGAAGCTGAGATCAACATTTTGATTAAAATACCCAATGATCAACGCACTGTTTCCAAAGTTTTCATTTGGAGACAAAGAGGTCTTTGCTGTGCTGAGAATTAACTGAATTTATTTAACTATTTTCTGTCCTTTCATCTTATACAGAAGCAATGATTTTAGTGTAAAAATTGGCATAAATTCTACTATTTTAGATTAGTATCAGTATGTAGTGGTAGAGTACAATTTGTCTGTTTAATATTGTCAATTCATTTATTTTGTTTGTAGTAATGTTTCATGGCCTTGCCACACAGATTTTTTTTTTAGCACCTTAGATTTTGTTTGCATTTTAGCACACATGACCATAGGGTTAAAAGGAGTTTATGGTATGGCCTTGTGTCTGTTGTGCATTTCTGTAATCCTTCAGTCAGTACAGTAATTACTTCTTACCACTCTGGTATCCATATTTCTGATCCAATTTAGATCAAACTTGGAATATGGGTATATACAATAAAAATCTCAAATGAGTTCAATAACAAGTGATATCCAGACAAAACTAATGTGGTGACTTTTTAACTGATTTACTGACCTTGTTACAAATCTAGAAGCTATATTTCTGATCTGATTTTGAATACAATATGGGAAATGTGTTTATTTCATCATGATCTCAGATGAGTTTGATAATATGAGATTCACATATATTAATGAGGTGATACTTCATTTGCTTTTAACCATTACATGTACTGTATCTTGATATAATTTTGATTAAACTCAAATATGGACTTGTATCATCAAGATCTTTGATGAGTTTATTATGGACTTGTATCATCAAGATCTTTAATGTGTTTATTATGGACTTGTATCATCAAGATCTTTAATGTGTTTATTATGGACTTGTATCATCAGGATCTTTGATGTGTTTATTATGGACTTGTATCATCAAGATCTATAATGTGTTCAGTAATGAGCAAGATCCACACTTGCCATGGAGGCAATCTTGCACCTGATTCACTTTTGTTATAATCGTTCTGGGGGCCATATTTCTGATCTGATTTTGATAAAACTTGCAAAATAGGCTCATATAATAAAGCTTCTGCCTGAGTTTGATAATAAATGAGATTCACCTTATTAGTGAGGAGATCTTTTATCTGATTGGCTGAATTTATTACCACTCTAGAGACTGTATCTCTGATCCAATTTTGAGTAAATATGGTAAATAGATTTAAAACCTCAAGGTCTTAGTTGGGTACAGTTATGGCAAGATGAATGGTTTAAATTGATGAGTTGATTTTGCATCTGATTTGCTGAATTTTATAACACTTCAGTGATCATATCTGATCTTATTTGTATCAAACTTAGTAAATAGGTTTATTTCATTATGAAATCCCATGAGTTGTTTAAACAAAATCTGCACATATTGACCTTCATTGCAATTTGAAAAATGAAGAGTTTTGAAAGTTCTGAACTTTTGATATGACATTTTTGTTTGTTTAAACCTGTTAATAAATTTAAACATTGATCATTAAACTAAATAACATTCTGTAAAATGCCCTACAGTTGCAGTTGCAGCACACTGGACACCAACAGTATATGGATGTGACTTATGATAGGTAAACAACAGTGACCTAAAAATGTCAGAGAAAGAGAACAATTCTGCTACTGAGCAGAGAGCATACTGTATTCACTCTTGGATACTCTCTCACTAGGCATTGTTGATGAAGTTTACAGCTGTAATTCACTCTTGGATACTCTCTCACTAGGCATTGTTGATGAAGTTTACAGCTGTAATTCACTCTTGGATACTCTCTCACTAGGCATTGTTGATGAAGTTTACAGCTGTAATTGTCTGTCATATCCAAGAATTTTGATGTGGTTTCATTGCTGTAAAACAAGAAGACCATTGTCTGCCATTGTTGAGTGTGAAGTGTCTGCTGTGAATTTGGTGAAGATGATCAATACACCGTGGAAAATATTTATATTATTTCATGTTCAGTAATTTGTCAGCTGTTAGTATACCAAAGAATAATTTGAATTCACAAAGGTTTGTCAGAGATTGATTCTTCATTTGTTGACAGCTGATAAAAATTAGGTTCATTGAAATTGCCAAACAGCTATTTGCCAAATTTGAAAAGAAGTGACCAGGTATGTTTGAATGAGATTGTCACAGATGGTGAAACATGAATTTACTTTTTTGAACCCACCCTGAGGGGAAATAGTAAAGTCTGAATCAGAGAAAATGAGCTTAGGCCACAAAATGCTCAGTGTATTTAAACAGTTAAGAGGGTTTTATATTCATTATTTGTCAGTGCAAAAGGCCCAGTAATCCAGGTACAGATTCCTGAATAGAGACTGCAAAGTGGTTGCAAAGTTCTTTGATTTAATTTTATCACAGATAAACAAAACGAGTAATTTGAAACTGTTGTAGACCTAGCTGTAAGAAAATGTTCATGAACCAGTATTGCAGGGCTATTGGAGCAGAGCAGATTCCATTTAAATTGGTCATATTGGGGCACATATAAAAATGACCCAATTTTAACTGTATTTGTTACATTTTTGTTGCAAATGAACAGCAGTTTATCCCAAGGATATCCCAGTAAATTTCTGTCTCTAAACTCTTTTAGCTTGATAAAATAAAGATTGAGTTTTGTTTAGGAATCTCAAGCATCTTAACCCAAATGGTCTTGTCACTTGTTTATGCTTTCTCATCTTTATGCTCTTTCTGTTGCTTGGTAACATAAATAAATCCTTGTACAAAGGCTCAGATTGTGTGGAGCTAATCCAGATCAATCTCCAGAAAATTACAAATTGGAATGTAGACAGCTCCAGAAATGGGGGATGTTTATATGAAGCAAATTCTTATCTATTTAAGTTTTCTGTATCAGTTTATAGTCATCAGTTTTCTTTGGGAATTGTATGGTTGACATTCTTCCAGTGCCATCTGCTTTCACATTTAAATTGCCAGTTCACATGCAACCAATGCTTTGTTTCATGAAGAACATATTTCTTGTAAAAACTATGTCCAAGTTTATAAATGGTTCGGTGGAGAATTAATGTTAAAAATTTGACCACATTTAAGTTCTTGAATATTTTAAAGTTAGTTTTATTTGCTAGGTTATATAAGGTTAGTTTTATTTGCTAGGTTATATAGAGTTTAACGTGCTGGTATTGCTAAAATATGTTGGGTTTTTTTAATGTTATCAAGTGATTTGTGTATTAAGGCATTTCATTTATCATTCATCATCATCATTCATCATCATCATCATCATTCATCATCATCATTCATCATCATCATCATCATCATTTTAGCTTGCAATAAAAAAACAATAGCCTAATTTGTCTTCCTTTTTAAACACTTTCAAATTTAATTACGAATGGTAAAAGCAAAGAAACCCATGACCTTAAAAAGATCGGAGAGATTTGGTAATTGATCCAGGCAGATACATGGTGGGAATCAAACCTACATTCTTCTGGTCACAAGTCCACTGTCTTAACCACTGAGCCACAGTTCCCTTGGTTTGGGACTGCAGTGGTTTCAGAATTATGATTGAAGAGGTAGGGCCACAGGGGGATAAGGAGATACCCAGAAATCAATGCTGATTGCACAGAATAACTGTATACACTTATGGGATGGGGTTATGAAGAGGTTTTAAACTGTGAATCGGGCAGGGATAGATTCAGGGGAGAATGCTATTTGTACAAATTACTTTTCTCTTTTTATGCAGAGAAAGTGATTATATATGGTCTAGGAAAGAAGATAAATTACATCAACATTAACAGACAGTGGAGCAACTATGTGCTCCAAGGTTTTTGTTCCTCATTATAGTTCCAGTATGTGTGTGAGTCTGCATCATATGTTGACATTATGTCAGCCACTCTGGTGAGTGATAAGGCTTTGTCCTCTGATTTGTGCCTGTAGTGAATATCTTTGAATTAATTTTGTGTGATAAAGTGAACTAGGACAGCAAGGTTTGAAATAAAAAAGTTATTTGAAAATATTTTATACTTTATAAACATCTTTAATGTGATTCTCTCAGAATATTTAAAATTTAAAAAATCAATAGTTCTGACAGTAACAATGTCACATTTTCCATCTTAGGAAGTTTTTAATCTTAGATTTATTGCACTTTATATACTGTTACATTTTTACTCTAAACCAGATTTTATCTATTTTCACTTATATTTTATTCTTTACTGTGTTGAGATTATAAATCTAACAACAAGAGTATGACTTATATTTTGTTGACAGAAAAGTCCAGAATAACAATCAGTGTCTGGTTATAAACATTATCAGAGTCACTTCCAGTCATACATAAAGTTGCAATGAAGCATCATCATGTACCAGTTATAGTTGCTTATAAGTTGAGTCAAACTGCAAACAATATAGATCCTGATCTGCCATAGCATAATGCACCTGCAGATCAGGGTCTGTGTTGTTTATTTTCTACTGATTACTCCTAACAAACTGCACAGACCCAGATCTGATGACATATTATGTGACAGCAGATTTGGGTCTGTGCAGTTTCTGTTGGACTTGACTTATAAACAAGTATATACAGTAGTTCTGTGACCTAAACAGTGTGTGACTTATTCATCAAAACTTACATGTCACTGGGAAAAGAAAAACAAAATGGTGTGTTTTGTAATTACATTCAGATTATATATGCTTTGATATAAGTGAGAATTTTAGGTCATGATTCTTGTAAGGAATGGCTTTTATCAAATGTATTGACTTCCACCCTTTTGAGACTGAATCTTTCTTTTGTGTGAGGTCAAGGAACTTTAAGCTGATGTACATCCAAGAAAATCTTTGATTTTGTTATTTTTTTTTGTTTTTTAGAGAATGCACTTTACCTAACAAATCATGATGCTGAATTTTAAGGACTTGTATCCTTTTTACTTTATCATTTATCTCGTGTACATTTTACAAAATTTTAACGTCTTTGCCGTTAATTTTTTCTTATAATACTTTACAGTGCGTTGATTGGAAAGTTTTGTTCCCCAAGTGTTTTGTGCAATTCTTTAATTTTACATTTTTAGAACTTGTCATCTGTACTGCATAGAAAAAAATAAGGATAAGAGATGATCATGACTGACTTTAGATTGAATCAAGTGCAGTCCAAGCAGTGAGTGTTTGTATTGCAGAGAGTGTGTGTATTGTTGCTAATCATATGACTATAAATTTCATTGGCTGACAGGAATGTCTTGCTAAATTTTGATTTGTTTGTGTACCAATCAAGAGCACATGGTGGCTCTCTCATAGAAAATATAAAGAAGAGAAGATTGAATCTTCATTGAAAACGGTGTTATAGTTATTTCCAAAGCAGTGTACAAAGAGAAAGAGGATAAAATACAAACACCACCATCCAAATAAATTATAGGAGTGGAATGGTCACTTGAATATGAAGAATTGAAATTCCAAAGGATCACAACAGGATGGGCTGGTAATGGTGTTTGCAGTAAACATTTGCTTTTCCAGCTTTATAAACAACATTGTGGATGTATCACATCAGCAAAAGTACAGACAGTTAGGTACAGTTACCTTACATACTTGCTTATAAGTTGAATTGATCTGTAAAGAACAAAAACCCTTATCTGCCATCGCATAATGTTCCATCAGATCATGGTTCACTCCAAACAAACTCTATATACCCAGAGCTGCCAGCACATTAGAAGAGGGGTCTGTTGTTTGTTGTACTAATTACTCCAAAGTAACTGCATTGACCCAGAACTGCCAGTGCATAAGACGAGCTGTCTGTTTTGTTTGTTGTACTGATTATTCCGATTAAACTGCATAGCCCCAGATCTGCCAGTGCATTATGCAATGGCAGATCTGGGTCTGTGCTGTTTGCAGTTGGACTTATAAGCAATTATTATACCATACTGGAGAATCCTTGCTATTGATGGTACCTTTTTAATGGATAACCAAATAGATGCATTGAAAGCGATGGATCAAGAGCAACTTTTTGAAGACTAATTATGCAGTTGCATTTGTTATATATAAATCCACTCAAAAGCCTTTAACTTTATGGATTTCTTGCTGTTTGCACTTTTATTGGCTTGATTGAAGAACATCAAACAAGACTATAAAGTCATGGCACAGTCTAAGTGGGTGTATGGCTTAATGAAAGATTGCCAATATAATGAACATCATGTACTGTTTTCTCAGGACAGTACACACTGTACAGAAAATGTTCTGCTCCTATTTGTACACATCCATCAAGTTGTCTTTAAGATTCAAATATAGACATATCAACATTTTCTTTACTTACCCATTAAAGGAAGGCAAGGCCCCTTTTTCCAGAGAGGGGAAAGATTCTTTGATTCTAAAGGAATCTGCAGAAAATCATTTTCAAGGTCAAAGCCCATCTGAATATAAAGACCCTTTCCAGGACTGACATCAGCTGTAGCTATCGGACTACATATCAATTTAGGGTGCTTGAAATATGCTGAAAAAGAACAATACATACAGATGCAGAGTGCATTGTTAATAAAAAAAAGTTGCATTAGTACAATTTGGCATAAAAAATCTAAGCTTGTTTTAACATTTATTGATGACAAAATAATTGACAAATGTTTCTCTTTTTACCTTCTTTGACATGGTGAAAGTTATGCATTATAAGTAAAACTTGATTAATCAGGAAAAAAACATCCATACAATTGGTATTTTATACATGGCTGGTTGAATGCAATTTTAGAATGTGTTTTCACTAAAATGGACATGATATTGCTGACTTGTCTTTTTTAGCTCATCCAACTTTTAAGAAGCAAGCACAACAATTTCCCTATATACTGGCTGTTAATTTTTGTTTGGTCAGATTTCTATCCTACTGTGACTTCTACAATGGTAACAAACTAAGATAATTAGAGCCACAGTGATCACATTTATGTCAATGAACCTTTCTTATTCTCAAGCTTCTGTTAGATCTTGATAATATTAATAAGCATATGTTCCTAATTTTGTCAAGTTCCAACATAAATATAGACTATAGAGAGGTAAGAAGCACAGTCAATCAGATGCATAGATATCCTTTAAATACGGTAATCCATCTCATGTTGTATTTTTATTACATTACCCTATATTCCAAGTATGGTCAAAATCCAAGTAAAAAATGTGGCTTATATAGTGGTAGCCCATTAAAATGGATTATGAACTACTATACCAAATTAATAAATAGACCATATAAATGTTATTTTGGGTTCTGGATTTGCTGCTGCTTTAGTTTTAGTGTTATCTTTCCATTTACATGGTTTCCTTTGAGACTAATAATTTTTTTACAGATCATCTTTTCCTTCAGAAAAATATACTTTAGAATCTCACCCAACAACAGTATTTCATTCCACTCTACTGGTTTTAAAAATTAATTATTAATTGACATCAAGCTGAATTACCACATCAGAAATACTTTCACCTAATCATTGTGCTTTTCTAATAGTGTTGGATGGTGGGGTTTTATTTCATCAGGTTCCCAAATAATTCTTGGAGAATGGTAAGAAAACTTTGTTGTTGCTGTAAGTATATTTATTTGCTTCATTGGGGTCTGGACTTCACATAATTCATTCTAAAAATAACCTTCTTACACACCTTGACACAAGCACATGGCAAATGGGAAGGATCTGATGTCTATTATAACAGACCCTTTTTGTATGAATACTGGAGATAAGCTTTCACACATTTTTGTTGTGTGTTTTGTGTTTATCATGTTTAAACTGTTGGAAAAACATACCAAACAATCTTAGTTGATGACACTGCTATTGATTGTCTAAGAAACTGTAAATTAGACCTTGTCATCTTTGAATTAAGCTTTTTTGGCAATTTCTATATTGATTGTCTGATGGAGAAACCATCTTTATACTAGACCTAGATCTAAACCTGAACTTTGAATTTACTGAATGTTAAGGTGCTTATATGTAATTATTAATTGTTTAATGTGTAAACAAATCAAAGGCAATGATTTTTGACATTTTGTGTTTCCTTTGTTCACTTGGCAGTCAAGACATGTCCTACAAATACACAGAATTTAGGATCTCTCAGTGGACAAATAGCTACTTTTATAACAGTAGGTAGGTTATACAATTACCATTTAAACCATCTTAAAAGGTATTAATTCTTAATACAAGTGAATTTTGATCATATTATTAAAATACATGGTTGTATACATGCATAGTTGTCTATTTTAATGCCATGATGTGTAACAGTTGCTGTCTGCTGTTTTTAAGTTTCATTAGGGTTGACATTTATAGACCATGTTTATTATCAATGTGTCCTCATAAACAGGCTTCAATGAGGGATAGTGGTAAGTGACCATTTTTTAGTATTTTTAAGTTTTTCCAAATAATGTCTGTGTAGCCACCAGGACTTAAAGTCTATACTAATTGATTAATAATATTATTTGTAACAAATTGAAATCAACTAAGACTTATAGTGTAATTATGCCTGATTCAGAACTAGGAAACTTGCATACGTGGATCCATTGCTTTACAAGTAACACTGTCAGAATTGATTATAATATCAATCCACTGAGTTGTATAGCTGAGGGAATGTAAAAAAATTGTAAACATAAAACATGCCTCTCTCCTTTTCCTTTTGAGTTCTGCAGAGGTGAGTTTTACAGAAATGAGTGCTCGTGACTGGATACTTGTATGAAACATTATGTTGTTTGTATGTATGTAGCTTTTGTAAAAAAAGGATTCTTTGCTTACATGTGTCATGGATATTAAAACTTGCCAACTTTGTGTCAAGATGTAAACACATGTAATGTGCTAAAAATAGCAGCTGCCATGGTCCAAAACATGGCTAATTTCAACATATATATGGATCTGGAACTGGTAAAAAGACTATACTATTTTATTAATACAAAATCAATTCCAGATAAAATCAAAACTTTCTAACAGCTATAAAACAGCTATAAAATCTTGGAGTTGCTTTCAGCCAGCTGTCATCTTCTTGCATAACAGAATGGACCATAGAATGTAATATTTATGAACAATTACTGCTTTCACATGTGAAGAGTTTCCAAATGTGGTAATAACCTGTGCATTAAGAATGTCACTGACTGTGGCAAAGAAATAGAAATTATCCATTGCAGAAGTGCTAAAGAGCAGAACTTCAGTAAATAACTAATATGCTCTTCACATCGTATTTTAATAAAATAAGATTCTAAGAAGAAGTTCAAGCAGTTCATTTTATGCTATGGCCTTTCATCTGATAACCATTAGCACAAGTTTGTTACCAGTACTCATAACCTACTCAGAATTGCCAGAAACTTTACAAAAATGCATTCATCCCAGGTTCTAGTTTTATTGTTACTTCTTTTAAATGAATAGTTATATTGACGTTTGGTTTTCACTAAAAGACTTCATATGATATATAGTTGCTCCTACTTGAAAATGGTACCAGTCTGACTTCTAATATGGTTTCCATTGTGACCACCTAGAAAAATCTTGTCACTATTCTTCCTGAAGGTTCTCAAGACTAGAATCCCATGAAGAGTGATTCTTAAAATCTTAAAGTCTGTCAGTTTTCTATATTGATTAGTTAGTGATAATTTGTCAAGATCTTTGACATCCTTTGGCAGTTTCAACAGATCTTCATGCTGGTGCTAATCTTTCAAGATTTTTGAAGGTTATGGCAAACTCGGCAAGTAATTCCAAAGTCTAAATTTCATCATGGGTTAATGTGATTATTGATGTGAAAATCAATTTGTCTGGTAAATGTATTAAATTAAAGAAGAAAATGACTAGTTTCCATTAAAGCTGAAAACTGTAGTTGCATGGAGCTTTTCTATTACAATTACAGTGATTTCTTAAGGGAATATGGCAGGCTACGTAGCAAATTATTCGTTTTCTTTACTTGATATAGACCAGCAGTAGAAGAGGTAATTGGAATCATGAATTGTTGGTTTGGTTTATGAGAGGTGCAACAATAAACATAACTTTGGAATCTTGCAAACCTCATCTTAAAAACCTGAAAGCAATTTCAATAATGACACTGGAGAGGTCGAAGAAATGCATAAGGTACTGACCATTTAATTTTGGGGAGGACCTGGAATTTTTGGAAAGGGAGATCAGACTCACAGTAACCTTTAAAAAATACTCTTGCTATGATTGTACAAAAGGAGAACTAATTTGATCTATCATACTAAGTGTAATTGAAAACAGTCTCTTCTTGTGATACTAGTAAAAAAGATCTATCCTGGTTGGAAGAAAATTTCATAGCACCCCTCTTAAGGTTAAATGCTCCATCCTTAACACAAATGGAGATACCAAAATTCTCTTACCTATTACAGTGTAGGACAAAATTCCTTTGGAATTTTTCATTCCTTTCAGGACAGGGGGCATGATCTCCATAGGAGGAAGGTCAATACTTTGGTTTATAGAGTTAAACCCCTTCATGTTACCGGGAACCTAAAATAAAGAATATAAATAAAGACTTTGATGTTGTCAGTGTTGTACGAGATGTGAATTTCTTTGCATGAAAGATGACAATTACAGGTTCTTATTTAAGAAGCAGAAGAATATGATGAATGATGACAGTGATGATGATGATGATGATGAATTTTGTGCTGATGGTGGTGATGATGTTTGTTGCTATGATTCCAGTTATGATAAATTTTATTACGATACAAATGCTGGCAATGACATGTAATGTAGGTTTGAGCTTAGATGATTCAGTTAATGTACTTGTCTGATTAATGTACTTGTCTGACATTCATTCAGACATGTAGGGAGATATTGAGATAAATTGTATGCACAATTTTTGGTTTTATGTTAGACTTTTTTATAGAGCAAGTTCTAGTATTTTGAATGATAATGAACCGTTCTAAAATGCACTCTATTAGCCCTGAACATTCTCATATGCATACAAGATTTTTTCCTATTGCATCAATACAAAGGAAATTTTACAGACTTATTATTAACAAACTAAGAGAAAGGCAATCTCAGAATTGCAGCAGTTTCTGGGATATTGGCTCAGTGGGACCCAGTACTTATTCATATTTCCAATATTTTAGTCAAGGTTATGGAGACATCATCCAAATCTTAACCCCTGGATTAAGTAACATTGTTACCAGCTACTAACACCAGGACAATGATGATAGTTCTTTCATTGACCATAGATATCTGGATATGCAGGTGCAAAGCAGGGTTGATTGACATATCAAAAAGTCTGTTAATGAAGTTCTGTAATGATCTTGAAGTGAAAAACTAAAAAACTGTTAGGGATGAAAAACAATTGTAACAGACTTGGAGTAACATTTTTTTAGTAACATATTTCTTGATTGATTTTTACACCCATGCATTATCACATGGCAGTATTTAGCTTCCAATCCCAGAAGGCAATGGCCTTGATGTACTCATTTCTTATATTGTAGATCAAAGCTTAGGTTGATAAAGAATGATCTGAAATTTGTTGTTATTGCCTTATGTTATTATTTTCCTTCCCATCCAATCAGTATAAAGCTTTTAAAGGTGTTTAGTAATGAGACAAAGGAAGGTGACAACCAGAATCCTGTAATTCTTCTGCTGTAATTATGGAAAGTTGAAAATAAGTTGTGAAGATAGTCCTGATTTTTAAGTTGGTATTGAGAGACAGATTGGAATACAGGTTTGGAGTGCAGATTCTCTGTTGTTATTGTGATCATTCCATTAATAGCACAAGAGTTTGAGATTTTGACAAAATGACCAAAATATATTATTAGACACTAAATAGCAGTCTGATTAAAACCAGATCTCCACAGTCATACATGAAGATCTGACAGACACAAATTGAAGTTCATGTTTTGGTGACTTTGGAATTCCCAGTCCACTTGTTTCCCATAGCTTATCCAATAAACGTGTTATAGATTTTGTGTGACTGTTGGGGAGAGTTATCATTAGTAGGGTTATGTTCTGAATGATGTGTATCACTTTCAAAAAATATGAAAGTTATGATTCATTTGGTGAACTGCAAGGTCAACAGAACATGACCTCTTTTTGGTATCCATCAGATCTCCATGGAGATCCAATTTTAATCCTGTGTACCAGTCTGCATACAGTCCTACATATTTCTATATTGAGATGACATTGACTAGCTTTCCCCTCAGTTCTGAGAATCCTCAAGCATTGGTTCTAACAGCTGATGCACTAATTATGAAGCCTGGAAAAAAAATGCACATGTTATTGACTGGGTTTTTCCTGACTAATTTCTGTACCATATTTATACTGATTTAGCTCCACAGTTGTTGCCTTTCCATTTGAACTTTTAAAAGTTACTTTGATATAGGCAGTCATTCCCAAATTTTAAAATTGTTTGGCTGAAGCAATATACCAAGTTATCTATTTCCAAATCTCAACAGAAGATGACTAATTTATAGGGGTTATTTTGCAGTTAATTCTATTCATGAAGCCTAGATCATGATTCCTAAACTAATAATATATTGTGGGCACTTGGATGTAAAAAAATTAGAACAGTCAGAGGAAAACCCCCCCAAACAATCCTACTTCAAAAAGACAACAATATTTTGTTCTGAGGAGTACTTGAGTCTAAATTTGTTTTCAGTGTTATGTGTGTGTGTGTTTTGAAATTTTAACATAGCTTTAACAATTTTTTAGTCATATCACTACAATGTCTACAGTGTGACAGTTTATAATGATGTCTCGCACTGGGGCATCATACCGCAGACATGTAGCATGATGTCCCACCCAGTCACATTATCCTGACACCAGGCCGACCAGTCCTAACACTAACCTCTTAATGCTGAGCGCCATGCGAGGAAGCTGCTAGTACCATTTTTATAAGTCTTTGATATAACTTGGTTGGGGTTTGAACCTGCTACCTCTTGCATCCAAGGCAGATGCTTTAACCACTAGGCCACTGGAGCAGTCTGTTTTCAGTATGTTAATTAATGTTTATAGGAGGTGCTGGAGACAACTGAAAACATCATAGAGGCAAGCTATGCACTCACTGATTACATTGCATTATGGCTTAATTTACTAGACACAAAATACATGTTGAGTTCATATTCATTTTATTTAAAAGTACTGAAATATGAATATGAAGGTGATTTTTTTAAAATACTTTACTCATTGCTGAGCCTTATGGCATAAAATTGCCATTTTTGTCCTAGCCGGCATTTCAGTGATTTGAAATCTGGCAACTTGTGCTTCCTGTCAAGGTACATGGTACACAAAAGTTTACACCTTGGAGCAGTAGATAGTAACACAGTAACCACCTGTGATATGTCAGTGCAGAACAAATGGATCCTAATTATCCCTTCAAATAAAGCTGAGATAATTCATTACCTGAACTATTCAGCAACTGTGGAATAGGTTGTTGTTGTTGTTGTTGTTGTTGTTGTTGTAGGGTTTAACGCCACTTTTCAGCACAAGATAGGCTATACATGGCAGCCAGTATAAATAGTGGAGGAAGAACCCGGGAAAACCCCGGAGAGAATCACCGACCCACGAGAAGCTACTGGCAAGCTTTCTCACATACCCACATTGGCCAAGCCCGAGACTCAAACCCACACAGGCAGAGGTGAGATGGCAGTGATCTGTAACAGTGAGCGCTTTAGACCACTTGGCCACTCGGGGCCCTTGTGGAATAGGTATTGTGGTGATAGTGTAGCAAGAAGATATTTAAAAGGTATTGTTTTAAGTAGATTTAACATGATGATTGTGCTGATGGATACAAGACAGATTCGTGATGTGTAACTCATTTTTCATGCTATTAAGAACAAAGAAATTTAGGCATGCATTCATCTGGTTATAATAATTTTTAGCACTTCAAAAATGGTACCCATCAATCTCTCTTAGCAGGAATCTTCAAATGTTGGCACCCCACAAAATTTTAAAGAGGCTCCAAAGGGTGCCTGAATTAGAATAAATATGGTGAAATGGTTCAATAACATCCAGTTAAGTTTTATTCTGTGTTTCTATCCTGTGATGGAAGAGATGCTTAATATAGCCAGACCTAATCACATACATATTACCCAGACAATTGCTTCCCAGCTGCCAGCTTGATTGGAATTCAGTCTTACTGTAATAGCAATTTCCATATTATTTTGATTTTAGAAGAGTTTTAGGGTGGTGAGTTCATTTTCCACTTATAAATGCTCTGGTATAGAAATAAATCTATGTTTGTGACACTAATGCACCACCCTTGATGGTCAAATTGTTTGTTCATTACAGTATACAGACTCTTGTATGTAAAGTTCATTAAATTCTTCAGACTATTACATATTGGCATGGGACATGCAATGTTTCCTGACTGTGGGTTTAAAATTATGTTTGTGCAAGTTCTGCATTATACATGTATTGGTAAAGAAGTTGTCCTAGAAATGAACTTTACAGGATGAGAGATAAATGAAGAGAGTTTGTTTTCTTTGTGCATATAATTGAATATTTGGACAGGATGTGCATGTAATTGAATATTTGGACAGGATGTGCATATACAGTAATTGAATATTTGGACAGGATGTGCATATACAGTAATTGAATATTTGGACAGGATGGGCATGCAATTGAATATTTGGACAGGATGTGCATGTAATTGAATATTGGACAGGATGTGCATGTAATTGAATAGTTGAACAGGATGTGCATGTAAGTGAATATTTGGATAGGATGTGCATGTAATTGAATATTTGGACAGGATGTGCATTGAATTGAATATTTGGGCAGGATGTGCATATACAGTAATTAAATATTGGATAGGCTGTGCATATAATTGAATATTTGGACAGGATGCACATGTAATTGAATATTTGGACAGGATGTACATGTAATTGAATATTTGGACAGAATGTGCATGTAATTGAATATTTGGACAGGATGTGCATGTAATTGAATATTGTGACAAGATGTGCACATAATTAAATATTTGAACAGGATGTGCATGTCATTGAATATTGGAAAGGATGTGCATGTAATTGAATATTTGGACAGGATGTACATGTAGTTGAATATTTGGACAGGATGTGTATGTAATTGAATATTTGGACAGGATGTACATGTAGTTGAATATTTAGACAGGATGTGCATGTAATTGAATATTTGGACAGGATGTGCATGTAAATGAATATTGGACAGGATATGCATTGAATTGAATATTTGGACAGGATGTGCATGTAATTGAATATTGGACAGGATGTGCATTTAATTGAATATTTGGACAGGATGTGCATTTAATTGAATATTGGACAGGATATGCATTTAATTGAATATTTGGACAGGATGTGCATTTAATTGAATATTGGACAGGATGTGCATTTAATTGAATATTTGGACAGGATGTGCATTTAATTGAATATTTGGACAGGATGTGCATTTAATTGAATATTGGACAGGATGTGCATTGAATTGAATATTTGGACAGGATGTGCATTTAATTGAATATTTGGACAGGATGTGCATTTAATTGAATATTGGACAGGATATGCATTTAATTGAATATTTGGACAGGATGTGCATTTAATTGAATATTTGGACAGGATTTTAATACTGCAGAGTAAGATAAATAAGGTACAGGTTGTTTTAGCATTGGTACTTGCCATCATCATGATGTGAAAACTAACATGTTGAACGAGAACTTTGACGTAAAGCATCAAATCAGTGACAAAACAACTGTAGTTATACTAGTGTGCCAATTCCACATTGTTAATGTCAAACTGCAGTCCTAGTGCATGTAGTGAAATGTCCTGTTTCTTTCATGAGGCTTAGGCATAAATATCTCAAATGTTTTGATCAGTAAAATAATAAAATAGAGACAAACAGTCATGCGTATAATTATATTTTTATAAAGTATATACATATCAATTTTTTAATTAACGTTTTTTTTAAATTTTATATAGTTCCTTGGTATTAAGGCCATTACGATACAAAGTATCTAATTTATGAATCCAGTAGCTTTCTTTTATGAGTCTTAATTCATGTCCCATGCACAGTATGTATTGGCATGAAGGAAGTATCTATTGGCATGAAGGAAATATCGAGTAGAGAGTGATTATTGGTATTAAAATATATTGAAATATTAAGTTTCCTAGAGAATGAATAATCATTGTTTTTTATTATAAAAAATTATAGAGATCCTCAGTTCTCTTGTGAAGCAGTTTACTGCCTTCATATGACAACCTGTAAAGCTGCTTGCAGTCAGCATAGTTCAAGAACCAGTTCTCATATTCGGATGAAATTTGATAAAAACATTGTCTGTTATTCCAAGACGTATCTGTTTAGGTTTTGTCTCATATAATTCATTTGGACTGAGTTATGTCTCTTGTAGATAAACTTCGCATCTTTACATAGGATGCTTCTTGTAATCAGCAGAGCTCAAGAACCATTCCAGTTCAAGTTAATGTGAAAGCTTTGTCCTGGAATTAGCTCTGTCTTTTGAGTTTTATCACTTCTACTGCATTTTGTTAAGAATTATGGCCCTAATTGATTAACTTTATATCTTTATACTGTATGGGATGTTGTTTGGACTGACGAATCTTTGAAGGAGTTGGATTCAAGCATTCTACATTGTCATTTAAGAGAGTCTTGGCCCCCGAATACCCATCTAGCACTCAACTAATTTAACCTTTACCCAAAAACCCTGCATCATTTCCATGATCTGACTATACATTCTAGACAGTCAAGTTTTATACTCAGTGAAGACAGTATTCCTTCAGGTTTCCTTTATCGGACTATACAAGACAAGATATATACTTACTGTTGACTTTAGTCCTGCCATATTTTTCCTTAGTCTGACTAGACACAAGATAGTGTGTATATTCACTGAAGGCTGTTACTAAGTCCTGTCATATTCCCTTGGTCTGACTAGACACATCAGACAGGTGTATACTCACTGAAGACTGTAGTCCTGCCATATTCCCTTGGTCTGACTAGACACATCAGACAGGTGTATACTCACTGAAGACTATTCCTGCCATGATGTCTTGGTCCAGACACATGAGATAGACATATACTTACTGTTGACTGTATTCCTGCCATATTCCCTTGGTCTGACTAGACACATCAGATAGGTGTATACTCACTGAAGACTGTAGTCCTGCCATATTCCCTTGGTCTGACTAGACACATCAGACAGGTGTATACTCACTGAAGACAATTCCTACCATGATGTCTTGGTCCAGACACATGAGATAGACATATACTTACTGTTGACTGTATTCCTGCCAGGTTTCCATTCAGGTCATATATTGGCATAGTCTTCATGTTATCATCCTTTGCAAACAGAAAGCCATGGTAGAGGTCAGCTGAAATTAGAAATATTCAAAATGAAAGATTTGTGAGGGAAAGAATTCTTATCTATTATATATGCAAGTGTACAAGTCATCATGCCAGCAAGTCAAGGTTTATGTTTGTGTTCTACCAATTCAATGCAGAAACCCAGATCTGCCTCTACATTATGTGTTGGCGGATCAAGGGTTATGTTTTTTAAAAATGGACTTGACTTATATATGTCTGTGTAATTTGCAGTTGGACTTGAAGCATAAGCAAGTAAAAACGTTAAGTGAAACTTAGTGAACACACAAGCTTTAGGTGAAATGAAAATTCTGCTGAAAGACTTTGAAAACGTTATGCGGCAATAAAGTTTATAAGCTGTCATCAGCATTGATGCTGGTCTATTATAAGTCGACATCTTTGCAGGAGGCTGAACTTAATTTTTGGCAGATAAAGAAATTTACCATTAATTATTTGTCTTAAAAATTCTTTTGACAGTGTTGCACCCTTGTTGAAGATGTCAGGTGGATATGTTAAGTACCTCTTTCCCCAGTAATTATCACCATATGGGGATTTGTTAAATTTTAGGGGACACTGGCAGTTTAGGGTGGGAAAATGTCCCCTTGGTTCACTTAATATACTGTATGGGGAATGTTTACATAAATAAAGTCTGTGGTCACAAGAAAGTATTTATCATACCCTCTGAGTGTATTTTGTCTATTCACAGAGTGGATTTTGTCCACACACTGAGTGGATTTTGTATACGCACTGAGTGGATTTTGTCTATCCACAGAGAAAGTTAGATTTTAAATGCCAGGGATTTGATAACTGATGGATGTAACATGAATGCAATCCTTGATTTATTTGGCCAAGATGGGGTGGGGGAAGAAGCAGTGTATTACAGTGTATTATGAAGTCTTCAGGTTTACTTTACTGATTATTAACAGTGTGGGGAAGAAGCAATCTTTACAGTGTATTAAGAGGTTTACTTCTGATTGATGGGGTGGTGTGGGGGAGAAACAGTGTATTAGTATATTATGAAGAGGTTTACTGTTATTAATGGGGTGGGGGAAGAAGCAATCATTACACTGTATTATCAAGAGGTTTACAGCTTGTTAATGGGGTGGGGGAAGACACAATGTATTACAGTATATTATGAAGAGGTTTACTGATTATTGATGGCGTGGGGGGAAGAAACATAGTATGCTGCCAACCATTATGCTTTTTTTCACCAAATTACACATTAAACTAGACTGTATATGGATTACGCCTTTGTGGTAATAAAAAAAATAAAGTAATAAAAAGTTGTTTTTGTCATTTTTATTATCATCTCTTTAGTTCCACTGATATAAATTTGAAAATATTCTTAAAAAGTTTACTGCTATGTGCGAATAGCATAAAAGTACTTCTTTGCTATTTATAGCAACTGTTGTTGACCCATTTCCAAGAAAAGACTGGTTTCTTCAAATGTGAACTTTGCCTCACAGATTCATTTTATTGATAAGCTAATTAAGTTGTGAACCAGTCTGTACTTCTAAAGACAATGGCACTAGATGTTAAATGAAATGCTTTAGAGTGTGAGTTGTGGATGTTTTATGACAGAAAATGTTAGAGCAGATGATCTTTTCAAACTTCAAAATGTGTCAGATCAGAAAATAATGAGAAATCAAAACTGCTGTACAAACTTTCAAAGAAGCATACAAGTGTTAAATACAGCAATCTGAGCACCTGAACTCATTGCAGATTTCAAGTTGTTACATGTCTAGGCTTGTACAAAAGTAACAAGAAAAGAGTGAAAACAACAAGCTTTGTAAAATTTAACAAAATAATTTATTTCCCTAGAAAAACAAGGTAAAATCAAGAAAAAGGACTTAAGGTTTATGAATCAAATCCAAAATTAATCCAAGAATTAAAAATATAAGTCCTATCAATGAAAAGTCCTAAATGAATCACAGTTCGAAGCCCAATGAAATTCCAAGATGAAAGGCGATGACGTCTTCGATAACCTTCAAAGTGTTGCTGTGTCAACAGTTCCTTGTTGAATCACAAAGAATAATATTCCAATTTGGAATTCCGATTAATTTCAATAAATGCCTTGGTCCAAGAATTTTGTAAGGAGCACTTGTATATTTCTCCATGGAAATGAATCACTAATTCCATAAAATAAAAAAAATTCAACTCAAACTGGTCACAACAAAACACCTTTGAGCTTCAAAGGTTTAAAGCACAACTGAACTGATTCTTATGACAGCATGAGTTATAAGCCCAACTAAAATGCAAAACAGATTCCTGGATGCGGGTCAAAAATTCATCCCACTGGGAAAACCAAAAGTTTGTAATGATAAACAAATGTTATTTGTCACATACTCCAGGTATGGCCTTGATTTCACTAAATGAATCTTACTCTTAGAATGGATATAAAAATTTTTTTTTAAAAGTTGCTCACTAAAAGCGTTACTGATTTCTGAATCAAGGTCAGCAATTAGATACAGTGTTTCAACTACTGGTTGTTTATCAGGTCAAACAGAACTGAATTCAGTTTCTAAAAAAAAATCAAATCCAGTAGACAAAATTATCATTACAATAACATGTAATGGAATAAAATAAAAATTAAAAAAATTTAAAACTAACAGACAAGTAATTAAATTACATATACATAACAAAGTTCATGATCATTCAGTGAAATTTACACATATGTAATAGTTGATGATTGCTGAATATAAATAATTTTTCTGTATATTTTGTGCTTGTATTCTGGTTCTACTCCACGTGGATTTTTCCCTTGTGACGTGAATGTTGACCAGCTGCATAACCAGATTAGTAGAAAAAATATAGATTCATAATTTAGGCATATAATATAGAGATTACACTTTTTACGCCCAAATTACGAGTTTTGCCACATATGATAGCAATAATTACGCTTATACCTCTCGGGGTTGGCATACATGAAGAAGCAGTCATTAGAGTGTATTATGAAGAGGTTTACTGCTTATTGATGTGCTATTTTTGATCTTTTATATCCAAACCATACTGGTATATTGCAGTTAATAATTTTATATCCTAACCATACTGGTATATTGCTGTTAATACTTTTATATCCTAACCATACTGGTATATTGCTGTTAATACTTTTCATTTTCAACAGACAGATTCAGTTCTTTATTTGAAGAGAAATGTTAAGGCTGGCTTATATGAAAGTGACCATTCTTAAGTAGAATCCCTTTGTATAATCACATTCACACCATATAACTCACTGACCATTCTTATGTAAAATCCCTCAGTATAATCACATTCACACCATATAACTCATTGACCATTCTTAAGTAGAATCCCTTTGTATAATCACATTCACACCATATAACTCATTGACCATTCTTAAGTAAAATCCCTCAGTATAATCACATTCACACCATATAACTCATTGACCATTCTTAAGTAGAATCCCTTTGTATAATCACATTCACACCATATAACTCATTGACCATTCTTAAGTAGAATCCCTTTGTATAATCACATTCACACCATATAACACTGACCATTCTTAAGTAGAATCCCTCAGTATAATCTCATTCACACCATATAACACTGACCATTCTTAAGTAGAATCCCTCAGTATAATCACATTCACACCATATAACTCATTGACCATTTTTAAGTAGAATCCCTTAGTATAATCACATTCACACCATATAACTCATTGACCATTCTTAAGTAGAATCCCTTTGTATAATCACATTCACACCATATAACTCATTGACCATTCTTAAGTAGAATCCCTCAGTATAATCACATTCACACCATATAACTCATTGACCATTTTTAAGTAGAATTCCTTAGTATAATCACATTCACACCATATAACTCATTGACCATTCTTAAGTAGAATCCCTTAGTATAATCACATTCACATCATATAACTCATTGACCATTCTTAAGTAGAATCCCTTAGTATAATCACATTCACACCATATAACTCACTGACCATTCTTAAGTAGAATCCCTCAGTATAATCACATTCACACCATATAACTCATTGACCATTCTTAAGTAGAATCCCTTTGTATAATCACATTCACATCATATAACACTGACCATTCTTAAGTAGAATCCCTCAGTATAATCTCATTCACACCATATAACACTGATCATTCTTAAGTAGAATCCCTCAGTATAATCACGTTCACACCATATAACACTGACCATTCTTAAGTAAAATCCCTCAGTATAACCACATTCACACCATATAACACTGACCATTCTTAAGTAGAATCCCTTTGTATAATCACATTCACACCATATAACTCACTGACCATTCTTAAGTAGAATCCCTTAGCATAACCACATTCACACCATATAACTCACTGACCATT
>JAECUM010026413.1:0-47342 GCA_016617855.1 Megalonaias nervosa
CTGCAGCTTGTAATAATCTGGGTATAGCACCACCAGGTGCAGCTGATGACGGTGTTGCAATGTTTAATTTAGTTATTAACACAATTGGATTTCGAAATAGACGTTACAATGAAGGTCATGCTAAGAGAAAGGCACTTACAGCAGTATCACGTCAAATTACAATGATGCTGCCATTAAGTACAATATTTGGATTTTGTCGCGACTACAACAAAGTATTTCGTGGAGTTAAACATACGCTTATTTTAGATCGGGCAGAACAAAATGATTGTTTATTTCCACTTGGCGGAGCTGACGTACAGTTTATCATAAATAAACTTGCGCTGTGGATGCCACGAATAACACCAACAGTTTCAAAATCTCTCGAATTAGATGATGTTCTTAAAAACCGCACAAACAAAATTCATTTTCAGCAACATAAAATATATCAAACAGCGGTTCCAAATACTACCGACTACACATGGCGAGTTACAACAACATCAAGTGAACAACTGCCGAGGCAATTATTTGCTGTATTTCAGCAACAAGCGCGACGTGGTAACCAACAACAAAATACGCAATATTTGATAATGCTAACGTTAGACGAATATATGCTAGACTAAATTCAAAGCAATATCCAGAACGAGCGATAGAATGTAATTTTGCAGATGATGCTAATAAAAATATTACTAGACCTTACATGTACCTGCTCGACGCAGTGCAAAAATATCAGGATGTTGGAGACGGATCTCAGATATCAGTAGAGGAATTTCGTACACTTTATCCGATATTTTATTTTGATGTTAGTAAACAAAATGAAAGAGATGTAATTTCAAGTGCTGATATTGAAATTATATGGACACTTGGAGCAGTTCCAGTAGCACAGTTCTACGTGTACGCGTTAGTGATCAGCGATAGATCTGTTACAACTGATTATGTTCGAGGTAAAATGTCGGTGCAAGTTTGAAAAACTTTGAGTTTAATCTGTAACCTTAATATAAGATGACAAAAATATATTGTAAAAGAAATTTATTTGACTGATGGCCAAGTTAAAAAATTATCAGCTGCTGTTGCAAAGCAGAGGCAGGTATCATTAAAAATAAAACCTAACGCCCAAGCAGATGCTTTGGGTACTTTAACAAAATTAATGTTAACCAAAAAACAAGTAAATAAGTATAACCGCGGCAATCCTTTTGTTTTAAATTTACGTGCCACACAAATAACTGCGATAGCAAAACATGGCTGCTTCTTCGGTCCGGCATTATCTGTAATGGCTAGAACGTTAATACCTAAAATTTTGCCGGTGTTAGGTACATTAGGACTAGCAGCAGCGTCTGGAGCAGTATCTGGCGCAACAAAAAAAGCAGTTGAGGGCAGTGGTATAAAGAAAATTTTCGTTTAATTTTTTAGTTTAATGTTTCGCATGAATGTCGATGGTAACAAAATTACAAGTAATTTTCCCAATTTTGCAAGTTTAATTTTATGTGACTGATAAATATAATGCCACGACGAAGAAAAACAACAACGAAAAAAAAAGACACCGCGACTTCGTAGAACAACCAAAGGAGCATTTATTCCAATAGCTCCACTTTTAGCAGGACTAGCGGGAAGTCTACTGCCAAATCTGCTGGGAATAGGACGAGGACTAACATTACCGGGCACACGGAGATGAAACCTCTAGAGATGCAATCTCCTGCGTTAAGTAACTTTGATATACTTGATAAGCTAAAACAAGTAAAAAATTTCCTCGGAGTTTATTCTAAAGATGAACTTGCGACAATTCCATTGCTGTTCGCTGGGGGATCGTGTGTGATAAATATACAAGATTTCAACGACGGATCTGGCACACATTGGGTAGCAGTTTATAATAACAATTACTTCGACTCATTTGGACTTCCACCGAGCGACGCAATAAAAAAATATATGTCCAGATATAAAATAATAAATTACTCGTCCAATCAACTTCAACCTATTGGAACATCAGCTTGTGGATATTATTGCGTGATGTTCATTGAACAGATGTCTTCGAGTTTGAAGAACTCTGCCTCTGATTTTTAAAAATTTATTTTACAGTCTGACAAGCATCCTTCTCACGCCAATGATGAGATTGCACAAAATTGCTAGTAATTTTATCTCAATTACAAATATATAATGTCAACATATTGTCTCAAATGTAAAACTAAAACAGAAAATATCAATGAAACAACAGAAAAAACAAAGAACAACAGGATGATGCTGAAAAGTCCTTGTGCAATTTGTGGAAAAAGAAAAAGTATGTTTTTGAGGAAATTGTCTGGAGCTGGATGTACTGACGTTGTCAGGGACGTTATTTTAGTAGACGATTGATAAATAATGCTATGCAAGTGCGATTCTGACAGAGATTTATGTTTCGAGCAAAATAAAATTGTCACATACTGTCAACAATGTAACAACAGAGAAATAATAAGAACAGGTATAGACATACATAAAGTAATTGGCAAATTGCCGAAACCAAAGGGCGGTTGGACATTGCCAGGTCATAAATATACTGGACCTTATAATCCATTAGATAAACAACTTGACGAGAACGATAATCCGCTGCCAGGACAAGAGCCTTACAATCAAGTTGATGCGATAGCCATGCGCCATGATATCTGCTATCGTGATATAGAACGTCCTGATAACGTTCGTGTAGAAAACTCAAAATCAGACTGCGATAAAGTAATGTTGGACGAACTTCGTGATATGAAACCGATAAATATGCGAGAAAGGGTTGACAGAAAGTTGGTGCAGGGTTTTATTGGAGCAAGATATAAATTAGGACTTGGAAAGCCTCGTCTCGGACAATTGTATGATGATCTTGCGGCGAAGACGCTTGCGTCAGAGCTACACAAACCTAAACAAAAATGTTTCCGCGAGGTAAAGTTATCGCAAATGCCGTTGACGATATCTGGGCGATAGATTTAGTTGATGTGTCAAATCTAGCTGAATTTAACAATAATAAGAGATATCTTTTTAATGTCATATATATTTTTAGCAAATATGCTTTTAGTGTGCCAGTTTCAGACAAGACAGGAACGTTGATAACTGATGCGCTAAAACAAATAATAACAAACACAAAAGGAAAACCAAATAGAATCGGGACTGATCACGAAGCAGAATTTTTAATAAAAAGTTCGAGCAGTTTTTGCTCCAAAATAACATCAAAAAATATGTTACAGGAAACGAAGGCAAAAGCGTTGTCGTCGAGCGAATTAATCGTACACTAAACGAAAAAATCCATAAGTATTTATCAGCTAAAAATACAAATAAATATATTGATAATTTACAGAACATTGTTGACGAATACAATAACACGAAACATCGAACCACTAAAATGTCGCCAGATGACGCAATTAAAAATCCGATATTGGCGAACGAAAACATGGATCGAAGACATAAATTTAAAGTTTTTGATAAAGTTAGAATTTCTCTGACGAAAAAAACATTTGAAAAAGGATTTATTCCGAACTGGAGCGAAGAAGTATTTGTTGTTGATAAAGTACTTTTAACAATACCTGTAACATATGCACTGAAGGATTTATTGGGTGAGCCTATGACTGATAGTTTTTACTAGCAGGAACTTCAGAAAACTTCCCAGATATATTTGTTATTGAAAAAGTTATCCGAAAACGCGGCAACAAAAGTTTAGTTAAATGGAGAGGATATAGCGATAAATTTAATAGCTGGGTACCAACTAAGTCGATATAAACTTAGAATTTTCCCAATTTTGTGCAATAATGTTATTATAAATCTGTTCGTACTTTACAAGTACAGATTTTCATTTGATAGTTTTACATAACGAAATTAAATATAATTTTCTTGTATTATCAACTGGCATTAAATTAAATATTTTTAAAAAAAATCATATTTTATATTTCTTTGATGGCCAGTTATTTTTATATTTAAAAAAGATTTGATAAGCTGCCAAAATATTTGTTGTTCGGTAACTGTAAAATTAAATTTTATTATTTTTTTTTAGCAATGTGATACTTAACATTATATCGTCCAGTTGTCGGCCTGCTGTAACTTTTTCTGTCAGCGACAGCAACTACTTTATCGTCGGACTCGTTGTTGTACAAAATATCATCTTCGTTTTAACTAGTAAATTTGTCTGCGACTTTGTCGTTAGTGATTGTATAACTTGCTGTAATTTTGTCGTTAGAGATAAAATCTCCTGCGTATATATCAGCAAGTCTTTTCTTTAAGTTCATATTATAATATACTTTTATCTAATTTATAATAATAATGTCTAGCGAAACGAAATCTCCCGATATTAAATATCATCAAAAAGTTAATATATTAACTTACAAGGAACTAGCTGAAGCAGTTCGAAAATGATTGTCGGGTTTATAGTGCATATTTGGTTAATGTGAATATAATGCAAGGCGAGTCTGATAAAATTCTCCTAACAACGGCAGAAAAAAATAAACTTAATGAAAGTTCATTTTTAACATTAAAATTTGATAAATATGATATTTTGATGTTTGCACATAATTATCTTACTAAAACCGAGCTAAGAAACAGCATTGATCGTCATATTTGAAACTTAATCTATCAAAAGTTGATGTTGATGTTGCTGTTTTAGTTACACCGTCAGCTACATCTTTTATTGATTTGTTACAAATTTGATGATATTTTGCGGCAGAATAAATTGATTTAAATTTCATTTCTTCACCAGTTTCAATATTTACTGAAATTACTTGTCCAGTCGGATTTTTTAAATTATTACCACCACCTACCCCACGTTTAGTATTTTCTTGAGATGTAACTAGATCTAAATTTTCAATCCTATTATCTGTTTTAATTTTGTTAATGTGGTCGATAACTAAATTACTTGAAATAGCGCCATTAAATGTTTCGTACACAAAACGATGCGATAGATAACGAACCTGGTCAGTTTTAGTTTTACATACCATTACATTCAAATAGCCTCTGTTTTGCATAAAACCAATAACATTTTTTGTTTTTCTATGCCGGATAATTCCGCTATCATTAGCTTCGTATAAACCAAATACCGGATGAGGCTGATATTCATCTTGTAACGCTAAATTTTCGATATTATCATCAGTAATTGACCCATTTACTCTATAGACTCGCTGACCTTCTGGAATGTCCTCGCAAAACAAACTATAAATAAAATCTTTTCTAAACATTTCGGTGATATCTGTATCATCACCTTTTACACTAATTATCATTCCAGCTGGTGTTGGTTTCCTACAGATTTCTTAGATTTTATACAAATAACCGAACCAAGTGCATTTCCAGCATATAAGTTGTGCTTTGTGTGGATATGATAAGTTTCTTGCTCGGTTGCTGTCAATCTCATATATCTCAAAATTTCTGTCATCATACTATAGGGATTTTATATCTCTAATTGATTTTTTACGTATTTTTAATTAAATATAAAAATACTATATATAATGTTAAAATTGCGCGATATTGCTAAAAAGAGCATTATCAAAACAGAAAAAATTGCTACAGCATTCTCGGGATATGACAACAGTTACAAATTTGATGATCAAAATGTTTTAGCAAATTTTAACTCCACAAATTTATAACATCTTTTACAACCTGTTGTATCTAAGGAACTTACAGCCCACAAAAGTATCAAACTGATAGTTCACTATCATATGATTTTATCAAAGTTACACTCAATCGAAAAAGATATATTTGATAAAATCTTTGAAAATACAAGTTTCGACAAAGAAATTTTTGAGCCATATTTAACATCTAAATCAAGAAAAATATTAACTGGAACAAATATTTCCTCTGTCGCCGCTGAAATACACCAAGAAATAAATAAAAAATTGGAGGAATTTACTTCATCTGGGTCAGGTTGGAAATTTGAAATGATAAAGGAAGTTTTAATTCATACAGCAAAATATAACGTACTTCGAGGTAGTTCTTATGTTGATCTTCCAAAAAAAATTAAAAACAAAAAATGCTGTATAAATGTCAAAAACAACGACGATCAATGTTTTCGTTGGTCATTTTTGTCTGAGAGACATCCACAGAGTGACCACAGTGACCGAACTGAAAAGTATTTGCCATACAAAGACGAGCTACATTTTAATGGAATAACTTTTCCAGTGGCAGAAAATCAGATACCAAAGTTTGAAAAGCAAAATAATATTTCAGTAAATGTTTTCGGACTAGAGCGAGAAAATGTTTACCCTAGATATATTTCAGAGACTGCTACACAAAAGACAATAAATTTATTATTTTATAAAGGACATTACGTTTGGATAAAAAAACTTTAACGGCTAAGTTGGCGTACAGTATAATAAATATAAAAAAAAAAATATTTCTGTTACAAATGTTTGCAGGGTTTTTCTAAGAATGAGAAACTACAGGAACATATTAAATACTGTATCAACGTTCAAAGAATAACTATGCCCGGCGAAAAAGAAAAAGTCTTAAAATTTAAAAATTATGAATATACCTTTCGTTATTTATGCGGATTTCAAGTGCCTACTCGTTCCAGTGGCTGGCGCTGAAAATAATCCTAATAAATCGAGTACAAGAAAAATACAGCAACATGTTCCTTGCGGAGTAGCTTATAAAGTAGTTTGTTGCGTCGACGATAAGTTTTCATGTCCAGTAAAGTTATATAGATGTAAAGATAGTGAATCTGAAAGTCCGGCGGTATGGTTATTAAAAAATCTGATAGATGATGTTAATAAAATTTCTAACAAATTATTTAAGACAGCTCCAATGAAAATAACGTCTAAACAACAACTTGAATTTGATGAAGCGGTTAATTGTCATATTTGTGAAAAGTTATTGTAGACTCAAACGGAGTCCGTGATAAAGTGCGCGATCACTGTCATCTGACCGGTCAGTATCGTGGAGCGGCTCATAATAATTGTAATTTAAAATTTCATGCACCTAAGTTTATACCTGTCGTTTTACATAACTTTCGTGGCTATGATAGTCATATCATTGTAGAAGCTTTTGGCAACGAGGAAATTAAATCTAAACTAAAACTAAATAATAAGATAAAATGTATTCCAAATAATTTTTAAAAATATATGTCAGTTACTCTCGGAAAATTACGTTTCATTGACAGCCTGCAATTTATGGCAGCATCATTAGATGAACTTGTAAAAGGTTGTAGCACTTTTAATAATCTGCAATGTTGCTTTGGTGATAAATTTAATCTACTGACAAAAAAAGGTATCTTTCCGTATGAGTATCTCGACGATTGGAGCAGATTTGATGAAACTTTTCTGCCTAACAAAGATAAATTTTACTCGCAGCTAAAAGGTGAAGATGTGTCAGATGACGAGTATAAATATGCAAAAGATATTTGGAATAAATTTAGTTGTAAAACATTTGGTGATTATCATGATATATATTTGAAAACAGATGTTTTATTACTAGCAGATGTTTTTGAACGTTTTCGTCGAGTAAGCTACAGCAATTACGGACTAGATCCTTGTTGGTATTATTTTGCTCCCGGACTGTCGTGAGACGCTCTATTAAAAACAAGTAAGATAGAATTAGATCGATTAACAGACGTTGATATGTTTAATTTTATTGAAAAAAGTATCAGAGGCGGAATTAGAGTTATAACAAAAAAATATGCAATAGCTAATAATAAATATCTAACAAAATAATGATAAAAATCTCCCGTCGAGTTATATTATTTATCTAGATTGCGTCAATTTGTATGGGTATGCAATGTCAGAGCCAATGCCGTGCGGTGGATTTCATTGGATATTTCCAGATCAATTTCTTAAAGAAACTGAAAAAGATTTTTCCGATGTCAGTTATTTTGTTGAAGTCGATTTAGATTACCCTAATTCGTTACATGATCTACACAACGACTACCCATTTTATGCAGAATCGATGATGATAGATTACAGTTTACTATCACCTGAACAACGAGCCATGACAACAGCAAAAAATTCGATTGTTAATAAGTTAGTTCCAAATTTGTTAAATAAAAAAAATTACGTGATACCTTATAAAAATTTAAAACAAGCAGTAGATGCTGGACTAATTCTGAGAAAAGTCCATCGTGTGCTAAAATTTAATCAGTTGAGGTGGATGTCAAATTATATTGATTTAAATACCAAACGTCGTGCTATTGCTAAGACCGACTTTGAGAAAAACTTTTTTAAGTTAATGAATAACTCAGTTTTTGGAAAGACAATGGAAAACATTCGACAGCGCGTTTCTATCGAAATTGTAAATGATATAAATCGCAGAAGTAAATTAGTTAATGATGATGGTTTTGTCAGCATGAAAATATTTAAAGAAAATCTTGTTGCAATACAACGACGAAAGACAAATTTAACGTTAAAGAAACCGATTTATGTTGGTGCAGCTGTACTTGATATATCAAAGTGGCTGATGTACGACTTTCACTATAATTTTACCAAAAAGCAGTGGCCAGATTTGGAGTTGCTATTTACTGATACAGACTCGCTAGTTTATAATATAAAATGCGAAGATGTTTATGAGGATATTTATAAACGCCGTGACCTATTTGATTTATCAGATTATCCGACTAGTAGTGGATTTAATGATAATACGAATAAAAAAGTTATTGGTAAAATGAAAGATGAGTTTATGTTTGTGCCGGTGAAAGAGTTTGTTGGACTTCGAAGTAAAATGTATGCCGTAATTCTCGACGATAATAAGCTGACAAAGAAAGCGAAAGGCATTCCTCGCGGATACGTCCAAAAATGTATGAAATTTAACGATTTTAAGTCAGCACTAAACAATAATGTCAGTTTTATTAAGACAAATGTCATTAGAACGAATCTTCATAAGCTTGAAACTGATACGATTATTAAACGTGGACTTAGCAATTTTGATGATAAAAGATATTGTAAAGACGGAATTAATACTTTAGCACTTGGGCATTATAGAAGGGAGATAATACCGTTCCAGCTTGTTTAAAAATCGTATCTGGATTGTCGAATATAGATTGGTACGAATGCACTGTATATTTTCAGACTGTCTGTAATAAAGCGCTGCTGGTGATTTCCAGGTTTATTAGTGAGTTTATTTTGTCTGTCAAGTGATTTCCAGGCGTATGTCTGTCTATTTCTAAAGTCGTACTGAAACGGAATTCCCTGAATCTTTACAAACTTGGTAAAAACCCACCCATTGATTTTCAGACTGCAGAGTCTCCTGCCTATAATGTACACAGCCCCACAGCCGCTTCGTTTTTCTGTATAAACAGACGGTAATGTACACAGCCGCTGTATTAAAGCTTTCGTTTTTCTGTACAAATAGACGTAATATATTTTAGATTTCGTTTTCCTGTATAAATGTAAGATTTCAGATTTAATTTTATATTAATGTTTTTCAGAAAAAATAAAATGCTATTCACAATCAGGTAACTGGTAAGTATATAGTAATTTCTCAAACATATATATGTAACCGGATTTCATAGCTCAGTGCAGGAATATTGGATTCTCGAACTGAAGGTCTGTGGTTCGATTCCCATCACTGGCATAATCAATGGAGACGATTTCAATGCCATGTTTCTGAAATAATTGGGGGTACAAAATTCAACAGAACAAAAATACGCTGTCCCACCATATCACCACGTGGTGTACAAAATCTGTTGAACGTAGAGAGAAGGCCCGTCTGTATGTATGTACTGTTCTCAGAGATAAGTTTATATGTAACTGAAGTGCCCAGTAATTTTCCATTGAGGTTAAAATGGAGAGTAACCAGTGACAGTAATTTTCCATTGAGGTCAAATGGATAGTAATCAGTGTCCAGTAATTTTCCATTGAGATTAAAGTGGACAGTAACCAGTGCCAGTAATTTTCCATTGAGGTCAAATGGACAGTTAATCAGTGCCAGTAATTTTCCATTGAGGTCAAATGGATGTCCAGTAATTTTCCATTGAGGTTAAATGAGGTTAATTCAATCAAAAAAGGTTTATTCTTTCTCCGACAAATCTTCAGGGTGAGGGTCTCTGATCTATAATCCGCACTTGGTTTAGGATCAGCCTATTAGATTACTGAAAAAAAATAAATATTTTATCACTAAAAAAGTTAATCCAGCAGGTCCTTAAGAGTTTTGGTCCAGAAGCCTATTACTATACTGAAAATATAAAGTTTGTCTAAACTTAAATAATAGATGAGGTTTCTGAATTAGAATTGTCTCCTCCAATAAAATATTTTTGTCTTATTTTAGGCTAAAAAAGGTTACTAAATAAGATATTGAAATAGAATGTTTTAAAGGAGAATTTTCAGTTTGGTCAAGAATCTGCCTATTCAACTACTACTTGTACTTGGAGCCGTCCTGTTGCAAGTTCACAATGGATGAGAGAGGATTGTAGCATATGCTGTCCGATCGCTAACGAAAGCTGAATGAAAATATTGCGTGACAAGAAAAGAGCTATTGGCGGTCGTATTCTTTGTGAAATATTTCAAGCATTACCTGTATGGAAGACGTTTCTTGATTAGGACAGATCACAGCTCCCTGACGTGGTTGCTGCATTTCAAGAACCCGGAAGGACAACTCGCAAAATGGATCGAAGTCCTGTCGTGCTATCATTTTGAATGTTGAACATCGTCCCAGAAGAGTGCATTGTCCTTCAAGAGACCCATGTAGGAAATGCGGTTTTCAAGTAGAGACACAAACCGAAAAGAAATTAACAGAAGAAACCAGCGATAATCCGGCGACAGACAAGTAGTGGATTAATACGACTGATATGCCAGTAGCTATGATTCAGACGTCCTGTGGTAGCAACGAATTCGCCGAGGCTCAGAAATCCGACCTGGAAGTCACAAGTGCAACGAGCTGAGTGGAATGCAAGCAACGACCACCGAGGGAAGAAGTTGCCAGATATGGAGTGCTGATGAAAAGTCTCTGGAGTCAGTGGGAAAAGCTAGAGATAAAGAAAGCCATACTCTGTCGCAGATGGGAGTCGCACGATGCTGAAGAAATTCACAGATAAGCTAATGTTCCACGAGACAAGAGAAATGATGTTCTACACATGGCTCACGATTATCGCTGTGGAGGACACCTTGGCATCAGACAAACTCTTGAGAAGGTCAGAAAAGGGTATTAATGGGTCGGACTTCAGAATGATGTGCGACTGTGGTGCCAAAGATGTGAGACCTGTGCGAAGCGAAAGTCACCAGGACAGAAAAGGCGAGCTCCAATGCAGCTGATTGCATCAGGGGTTCCGATGGAACGTATAGCTGTTGACATCTTAGGGCCACTTCTAAAATCCGAATATGGAAACGTTTATATTCTCGTGATCTCCGACTACTGTACGAAATGGAATGAGACTTTCCCAATGCCTTGCCAGGAAGTGACGAAACTCGCAAAACTGATAGTAGAGGAAGTCGTAACGCGTTTTAGTGTGCCAAGACAGGTTCACATGGATCAAGTCCGACAGTTCGAGAGTGAACTCTGCTGTTAAATATGTCGACTCCTTCGAATCGAGAAAACTAGGACCAGTCCGTGTCATAAGCAGGGCAACGGCATGGTGAAAAGGATGAACCGAACGCTAGAGAGTATGCTATCTGCTTTCGTCGAAGAAAGACAAAGAGACTGGGACTAGCACCTCCCGAACCTAGCGATTGCATACCTCTCAGCAGTGCATAAAACCTCGGGTTTTACTCACAATTTCATGATGAAGGACGGCTGATGTGACGTTAGACGTTGTGTTTTGAACACCACCCAATCAACGTCATCGCACGTCGATGAATGGATTCAAACATTGGAAGGAAGGTTAGAAATTTCCCATCGTTTCGATTGAGAAAATGCAATGCAACATGCGGCGACAGAAGCGCTATTAGGGTAGCAGGATCAGATGGAAGCGATTTCAGACAGGCGATTTTGTCTCGTTGTTTTCGCCAAAGAGAAGGAGAATTTCGCCTAAATTACAGAAATGGTGCTATGGGCCCTACGAAGTCATTAAAAGGCTGAGTGACATAAATTATAGAGTTAAATGCGGTAGATATGGGAAGCCTCCAGTAGTGCACGTGGATCGCTTGAAAAGGTATCATGGACATGCTGAAAGAGCAAGGGAATTGGACTCTGAGACTTCGGAAAGTATTGATAAAATTCAAGGGAACAACGACCTCGATGATGCCAGTCTTGTTGCGCCTTAGCCCATGACAGAAAGTTTCCCATTGAACGATAGTGACAATGGAGAGTCAAGAACAACTGATAATGAGAGACCCAGGAGACAGAGAAAACTACCCATGAAACTGGACGAATTCTATGGTGAACAAGTGCCATTATGGCTGGAAGGAAGCACTGTGAAATAATGACTGTCATTCGAACTGAACATTAATTCTTTTGTGATTATTTGGTATTGTATTTTCCTATCATTGAATCGTGATTACATGATTTTTATTTTCCATTTATCTATTAGCATCAGCGTGGAAGCACATAGTAGTGGAGGAGTGGGTTGTATAATGAGAAAAATTCATGGACAGTAATTTTCGTTTTGTATAAGCTAATTTTCGTTTCGTTAAAGTTTATGTTTGATTTTAAATGTTAGCAGGATTTGCAGCACCGTCTAGCTTCTTAGTTTGGGACATGTGATTCCGCCTGGGTATATATACATGCCATCTGTGCCTGCAGTGGTGGTGTCTTTATGAAACAGTATTGTGTGAAGACGTCTCATTGCAAGTGAAGCAGTACAACCACCCACTTGAGCAAGTAAATTTGAACGTAGTTCGCCAGACAGGAAAGGACCATGCCTGAGAATTTAAAAAGTGTAGAGTCAAGGTCTTTAGTCTGCCAGGATACAGGTGCTACAAGGCCCGTCCAAGATGTACGGATATCTTGCGACAATACACATTTTAACTGAAGATATCTCTTCTCTCATCGTTTCTCACTGTTCGTCTCTCTCTCTCGAGATCTGTCGATTGATCGATCGATCTTGATGGAGTAATGGCGCGCGACCACCACCCTGTCGACGACAGTTAGTGACACAGTTGACGACTCTGCAACCCAGTCGACTACTCTGCGACCATGTTAGCGACACAGTCGACGACACAGCGACCCAGTCGGCGACCTGGCGACCCAGACACGATCCAGTTGACGACACAGCAACTCAGTCGACGACACAGTCAGTGACCACAGGACACACAGTCGACGACTCAGCGACTCAGTCGGCGACGAGAAGCATGACCTGACTAGTCAGTAACTTAGCTTGTGGGAGCCCACGGGGTGGGGGGTGGAGTGGCCTAACCATAAATCATAGACTTGCGTGTGCTTTAAGGTAAATGTGTTGGAGTATAGGTGGATTTGACCCATATCAGTAACAACGAAAGACATTTTATACACGGCGGTGAATTCCACCTTCTATAGGCAATGAGCTCAAACTGCAAACTTCAACATACATGTCAAAATATCAAAATAGGGTTTGAAGAGTAAGTACACACACACACACACAGACACACAGACACAACGAATGCTACACAGGGCCGCATTATCCAACAGGCACAGTAGACACTGTGTCTAGGGCCTACGCACACCATGTTACTGAAAAGTGTATATATCTATATATGCCTAGGGCTTTCAAGGACATTAATCCGGCCCAATCTGATTCAAATCAGATCTCCACTATCATACATGAAGATCTGACAGCGACCGCTTAGGGGTCATGTTCTGGGAACCTATGTCATTGCCATAATCGTTAATTGTATCAACCAATCAGATCAAGTCGAATATCTTCACATTTGGAGAATGAGCAGTGTGGATGAAGAGCATGAATGCGTACCAAGCGATTTGATTCACTTTCAGATTTTCGAACGCTGCATTTCCATTGGCTAATTCAAAGGTCACCAGAACATGACACTTAAGCGGATGTCGTCAGATCTTCACGTACAGCGGAGATCAGATTTTAATCAGATTGTAGTCTAGCCCTGCCTCGACATGCGTATTACGATTTCGTGCCATATGCACATAGAGTATTTACTATCATTCCAGGTCTATTTGTAAAACTAATATTTATTAAGACAAAAAAAAAAGTAAAAAAAAAAAAAAAAAACCTTGATAAATAACCCTTGTTACAATAAATTTATGAAAATAAGTTTTTAAGAAATAAATTACAACTAAATTAATTTAACTAAGAAGCACTGCATTAATTAATTTCAATATAGATTTTTGAAAGAGGTGAATTTCATGCACTACGTAGCATGGTCATGTAAGTCGTCATTTGTATCCCACTCCGGTTGGCAGGATCACATAGACTCAGTGCTAATTACTACATATATTCACAGGTTGAGAGAGGCTCGGCCGCTTCGAGGTTTGAGACCCCTAGGCACTGGTTATATTGAAACTTGGAAACGGATCGAATGTCAAAACAAGCCCATATAATGTACTATGTAAAGATTTAAAAGACAACTAAGTACACAGAGACGTCTGTTATTATTATTATCTTATTATACATAAAAACCGAGGCCTCATAGAAGGTTGAAACTCGGGCCAGATGGCCCCATCTTTCTCCCCTTGGGCCTGCTTCTGTTTATCAAAAACAAAGAAACTTTCCGATCCTCTCATGCATTGAAATAATGCTAAAACAATATTACTTGACTGCATTGCAAGAGATATGCCAACGTTTAGCAAGTGTTTGAGTTATTATGCTAAATTCATCAGTGACTTGCACCATTCTCGTATCTTTCGCTGTTCACTGCCGTAGCACTGGGACTTCATGTGGCAAGTTATGTAAACCTAATTATCTTTTAAAATATTTTATTCAATTTCCAGTAAAGCTATTCGTAGTTGTAGACGAAATAAAACATAGAAATATCATAAAAAATAAAAAAGTTTTGTAGCTATTTATGTGATAAAAATTTACATTCACCCCTACATGAATCCAACAATTTTGCAGTCTAAACTTTGTCCATGGGTACGGATTATTTGCGCAATAGCCATTAATAGGCTGCTTACCGTTTGTAAACTTCCGGCCTAAACTTGGTGACAGTATTCGTTTTAAATTTACAACTTTATACCCATTTTAAAATATTTCTAAATGAAAATTCATCATTTCATCAAAATAGTACTCTAAAGATCTGAAAAAGGAAGAGTGACAGATTATCACACGTAGGTATATGGTGGCGTATAGTGCATGGATAAGTAATTGGGGAGGCGGGAGATTGGGATGTTTTAAGTGCACTCAAAACTAGAGAAATTGTGATGGGGACGAGTGATTTTGTGATTAGACAGACCCTCCATCACTTGTTTTAGTCACTTTGCTTTTATTGTTAAGCAATCCTCTGTTCCAAGATTCGTAGTCTAAATTTCCGACGACCTTTCCCCACTCCATCTTTGATTCTTTGACAACCCCTACCAGTACAATATTGGCAACATAACGTCCAACTGGCTGAATATAAATTCATTAAAAAAAAGTACAATGTAACAGTAATGCCTAAAGGGTTCATATTTTGAGAGAGATAGAATAGGGATCCACTAATCACCCCATTACTCCACAGGCACTTGATTTCGGGATAAACTAATGTGTACACTCACCAATGTGTTAATTGGTGAGTGTACACATTAGTTTATCCCGGAATCAAGTGCCTGTGCATTACTCTTGAGAAAAGACAAAAACTAAATAAAAAAACAATAAAGAAAAAAGAAAACAAGACAACACATATTATGCTTAACAATTGAAATTCCTTTCTCAAAAAGTTCAGAAATTATTGAATTTAATCGTAAATACCACAAAATTGAAAATTAAAGAAAAGTTTTAAGCTGATTACAGTACCACAGTTATGAATTGACCTTCATGCATCTGATTCTAGATACACTTCTCCCTCATTAACTTGTACACAACAGGGTCCAAACAATAATACAATGTACAACTTGAACACAACAGGGTCCAAACACATCACTGTAAGTGAGGGTGCAAGTAACTGAGGAACCTAAAAAAAATTAAGAGTTGGAGGGATGCCATTTCAACCGGACAGTGAGACACTGGGGCAGTGGGGGTGAACTGGGCTGTTTAATAAAATGTTTGTTCTATAATTGCATTGGGAATAACTCTTAATAAAGAGCTTTTTCTAATGAAGTTATTTTGCTCTTTTGTAAAAATAACTTTATTTTCAAAATACCCAACCTCTGAAAGATTGTTAACAATATTAATACATATGGGTTAACAACCATCACATGTCTTGTGTATGAGAGAACATTGTGTATTACATCCCTTTTTTTGTTGTTGATTTACAAGAAAAACAAGGTTCCTTTTTATAAAAAATAAGGACATAATAATAAATGTTGAAACATGATTTTTTTTATTGTTCATTTTGTAAAATAATGTTGCTTTGATTTTATTGCAAGTAATAGTGAAAGCTCATCCCTGAAGAAATCTCACAGTGCCAATTCAGGAATCTTAAGTTCATTACAAACTCTGGAATTTACTTCTCCATTATAAACCACATCTGTGAAGCAAAACTTTTTTATTCATGAATACTCATTTTGCTTGGCTGCTTTGCTGTCTTCAATCATATTTGTGAATGAATAGGCTAATTTAAAGTAGATTAATTATATTACTTACATACTTTTATAATCTTTATAACAGTGTTCATTTGATCAATTGAAATGAGTTGACCCGACACACAGCCTGACTACTAGCTCTTACACAGGTAGGATTTGCATGCTTTTCACTTTTATTTCATCCCCTTTATTTGATTTGATACAAAAGAAGTAATTACCATGATAATACAATGCAGGTCTTTTAATTCAGAGTAACAATACAATATATATTTCAGTAAGATGAAAATCAAACATGGTGGCACTTAATTAGGTTTTCACAGAAATGCTTGAAGACAGTTGTGATTGTAGATTGATATTTTTCATGTTTGAATACAATGAGAGCATATTGCATTTATGATGATTACTGAAACAATTAAAACACAAAAATAAAACATGAATTTTACTTGACAAATCTGATTTAATTGGTTATGTTATTTAAACATTGACATCAGTAGGCATTTGTGTCATTTTTGTTGTTCAGATCTTCATTGAATATTATTATTTTTACGGTGTTCTGAGAACGATGTTTGGAAAGACCAATATATGACTTCTTATCAAAAGTTGAGAATTTCATGATTCAGATTGCCGTATACTAACCAACATTTTCACTGTTAAAATGAGTGATACAGCAAGGTTTCATTTACTGATTTGGATCACAGTTTTTTTTATGTCTGACAAACATTGTCCAATGTTGGTGGGTGTTTCTTGCTTTTAAAAACAGGGGTTCATGCCTGATCAAATTTTGTAAGTGGATTCATGAGTTATCCTTGCACAAGTTATGAGGCAAGTGGTGTACTGAATAACAGCATTCTGTTACATATGGATAAATGATTAACAAATGCACTGTAAAGTTAATGTATCAATGCATTTTGTTAGACAATGGTATCCTTTTTCGTTCCCTTTTATGAGTTTATTGGATTAAACTACCTTGCAAAATGAGCGATAATGAAATTTAAATGTAGTGTTGTGTTATTCTGACTTTTACAGATATTTTTCATTGTCAAAAGTGAAGTTTAACATTTAATTTTTAATGTTGCCAGTACCTACAGCCTCAGTCTTTGTAAGAAATATGTTGTGCACTGTGATTGAGATCTATTTAACATTCCACTCTGTGTCATAAATTTTTTGTAAAATATGAACTGTACCTGCAATATTTATTCTTACAGTTTGTAAAGAATTGAAGAAGTATAATGTAGTGCATCAGAGCTTAGATTTATTATACCAGTCTTTGTCATTAAAAGTTCTAATAGATTTTTTTTTGTAATATAAAAAACTAAATGAGAAATTTCATGTGGCGTCTTATGATTCTGACTTATTTAAAGGTTAGAAAAGAGCTTTTTAAAAATTTCAGACATACTAATGTAGTGCCATATGATTTTGCCATTTTAATGTACAGCACTTTTTCATATAAAAGTGGTTCACTTCTAATTTTCTAGAGTACTTGCATCATTATCTAACATCTATGAGAGACAGAGAATATTTTATTAAGGTATTGTAAATTTGTCAGACATGTGAATGAGAATTATATTTCTCAAGAGTTATTTCTTTAATATTTCGTTAAATTTCTTTTATCTCTTGCCTGGCCTGAATTAAGTCAGGAAGATTTCTTTCCCTTGTCAATTACCGAGAAGGGAAACAGCTCTACCTTACTTGATAATTAGTGCAGGAATTTTACTAATTTGTCATCAAACACTAAAAGTATTGACTTTTCTTGTTTTTATTTAATTGTATCAGTATACCATGGGTAGTTTTTTGGGACAGACTTGGGGTGTTTTGGTGTAGTCTTCATGTCTTTAGATAGACAACATAAGAATATCTATCATTTGACCTGACAAGTCAGGGAAAGGTCAACTCAAAAGAAGATATTGCTCCCTATCCCAAAATTCATGTACATTTTTCATGTCCTAAGATCATTTATGACAACAATGTGATGCTCACAGTGCAAAAACAAACACTTTCCCTATGAAATAATTTTTAAAAACATTGTGTATTAAACAGCTTGATGCAATTCAAAGTAATTGCAGTATAGTTCATTTTGAGATATTCTGCTTGCCTTGAACTTAGTGTGTCTACAGGACCACACTATTTGCAAGAAAGGTTGAGCTTGTTGGAAGCAAACAGATTTTAGAACTGACACAGTGATTTGGCTTTTAAAGCTGTCTTCTGTGTCAGCAGGTGTTAAAGATGATGGGAGTAGGTTCTAATGGGAGATTGTTCTGATGTAAGAAGAGTATTTGTGCATCTTTATTTATCCATTGATGATTTATTTCCCATGTTAAAGTAGGCAGCCACTTTTTTTCTAACCTGAGTGCTCTCTTTGGTCTATTATTTCTGTCATCTTTGATACCATTTCTAAATAATCATCCACACCAAATGTTCCACAATAGCTTAACTGTATAAAGATGATATAATAGTATTTGTTCTGCATTATATTCAGTTGTCTATTGCTGTAAGAAGCATTGTGATTAGTCAAAAGTTTCTATTCGTCCAATGAATCTTTACTAAATGAAAACATTTGGAAATTGAAACAAAGAAGCATGCTTCCCACACATGGTATCTCAATTGTAGATAGAGACTTTGACACAAAAAGTTTGAAAAGTGAAAAGGTGCAAGAGACAGAGAGCAGGTTGTGGCTCCCTGAGAAGGGAAAGCAGCAGTATTGATCTGTATCATCTCAAGGCAGCATGTTCTTTGGATCGTTATGAGATTATGTGTGACCAGTCACTGGATGCTGGCAACAGGCTACCAAGGGCTAATCACTGGTCTTTGAGTATCAGTCACCAGTCAGCGAAGTCCCATCAGATGTACAGGAACAGGTATTGGGTTCATATCCCCCATTCTCCTTTCTACAGATAAATATCCTGTTGGGGAACATACTTGTCCAATTAGTGAGGGGATCAGATTGGCACTTCCCCCTTTCCCATGTTTCCTTTTTAGTCCCTGTGGGGATGTGGGAGCATTCATTCCAGGAAAATGGATCTTCCTTTCCATTACTGGTGCTATGAATGTCCTTGCCATATCCTCAGAGCAGTTCAGATGTGGCAGGTCATGCAACTATATCTTCTGCTTATGTGGAATGAACAGTATCAAGTACTTTGAGCTGCTGAGACTGGTATCTTGCTAACTAATGCCTAAATGGAATCTTGTATTTGTTGTATATTTTCTCCAAACCCCCTTATGAACCACTGGATGAAGCTTCCTTTGAGAATCTTGCCCATAAAACTGTTTTCCTGCTGTCCTTAGCATCTGCAAGAAGGATCAAGCTTTATCATCATCTTTAGAAGAATGTTGTCTATGGTAAATTGGCAATTATGAGTCTGTTTCTCTCCTTCGTTAACTCCTTCCTAGAGTAGCCCTGGTTGCTATAGAAATTCCCAGTCTCAGTCTTATCTCTGGTGTGGATGATCAAAATAGACTTCTGTCATGTTTGCGTATTAGGGTTCTTTTGGCTGCATCAAAGAGGGAAAAAATATTTGGAAAAGCCTCTCCCTACTTATTAAGGACCAAACTGATAACTCAGCATCCACCATTTACAGGTGAACTATCCTCATTATCAAGAGAGTCTGAAAGTCCCTCTTGTTCATGAGAATTAAAGCCAATGAAGTAGGATATATTGCTACGAAATGGGCCCAATTTTACAATTTGTCACTGTAGAATGTTATGAGAGCAGTATTTTGGTGATGGTACACTATTTTCTTCTATTATCGGAGCAAACTCAGTTTTTCCTCGGTTGCATTATCTATGGCAAAACTGTGTCTGAATCTGCTGCCAACTTAACAGTAGTGACACCTCTACTGTAGGGTATTTTAATTTTATATCATTTTTTAGAGGCCATCCTCCTCCTTTTGAACTGGCAAATGGGTCATGTATTGCTGCTATTAAAATGTATTCTTTTTGTGGGGGAAGTGGGACTAATTTTAATATTATAATATTTATACTGTCACTACTGTATTGCAAGATTCCCTCTTCCTACCCTGCTTTGATCTGCCATGTGTAGTCTGGGTTGGAGCCAAAGAGGAAGAGTATCTTGCATATCGATGACATGGTAGTCAGACTGGTTTTGGTTTCCCTCTGTTCTAGATTTCTAGAACAGTATGATTGGAGGTTGGAATTATGAGTTTGTACAAGGGGACTTGGCATCTTGGAAGATACATGTAAGTGATGCAATAGTGATAGGCAAGTATTGTGTTTAAAAATTAGTTTTACCCAACCACCAACAAAATTATGTTTCAAATTACTATTACTTGTATTTGACTATTTTTCAAGGGATTTTGTAGCTTTTAAAAGACCAATGATCAGTGTTCCTTTTTTGGAAATAATAAAACCCCATCCCTAGTACACAAATATAAGTAGCAAAAACAATGTACCAGTATACCCAAAAAAATAAGCAGATTCATGGTATGCAGTGTTTGCAAGAACACAAAGGAGTCATAGAAAAGATGGCATGATACTTTCTAACATTTGTTTTCAGTACATTTTATACTTGGTTCTTAATACTTTTGATGATTGTGTTGCATAAAACTAATTATTGTGTTTCTCAACTATAAAAGTCATTATTTAAATGTTTTTATTCTTATGAATGCCTGTAGAAAGGTCCTCACATATGGGGCAAATTGATACTGAAACTGTAGGATGTTTTGTGAAATAAACCATCAAGGCCTGTTAGAATAATTTGTATGCATTAATAGGGAAAAGATTTCATAAAAATTGTGTTCTCAAGATACATGTATCAGAAATTGAAATGATTGACGTGCTGTTTGGTCTGAAATTGTTAAGGCTTATGATATACCATAAACATAAACAATTATTAGTTGTTTCTAGTCTTTACATTTTTTTGTGTTGAACAAGAATGCCATAAGCCATCAAAATGTTTTTCTAACAATGAATACTCATTTTTTCAAGAAGGATACCATAAAGTAAATGTTTTGTACCATATGAATCAGCACACATTACTTACAGGTTTTCATTGTTTCTAAATTATTGGGCTGAAGAGTTGTCATTTTCATGGGCACACATGTTTAGTACATTTCACCAATTTTGAAGTTAATTATCAATTTCAGCACACTTTATTATTCAACCCTTTTCTTTAGCAAAATGGGTGTTTTGAAAACTGAGTTCATCAATGTTTCTCCTGCCACATGACTTTTATTGAAACATTGTAGCCTAGATACATGTATGTGGTTATTGTATATAAACATACTTTTACTCTTTTCCTTCCTCTCTCTTTTGATTTACATTTATAAAAAATATTGTCAAAAAAATGTAATTTGGGAATTGAGTTCATCATTGCTTGATCTCCCATCCACAGATATTTTGGTAGAAAGATTTTGATATTGAGGGAATGTATTTATTTTGCACATAAGAAAAACATGTTATAAAAAACATGCCCGAAGTGCAGGTATACCCATGTCTTTGACTGCATTTACATCTTGTTTTATTTTTTATCTCAGGACATGATGAACACCTTACATCAAAACCTTGATCCTGAACTTGCCAGCGGGGTCCTATACACATGTCTTGACGCAAGTTTCTACTGTTTATGTCCTACGTTGGATAGCAAGGAAAATAAGATGTCAAAAAGAATTAAAATTCCGAAGGACAGGGACTGGGTAAATGGTGTCTTTTTCAGGTGCAATTTGTGTACCAGAACTCTTCACTGGAGAAAAGCTGTTGAAAGGCATATGGTCCAGAATCATAATTTTAACCTGCTGTATGTATGTCCTCACTGTAAAGAAGAATTCACTCGGTTTGTGGAGACGAAAAGACATATGGCATTAAAACACAGAGACTTCAATTATACAACAGTTGAAATGAATGAGGTCACAATTATCAGAGATGACTCGATAGAAAGAGGTAAAGATGAAAGCCAGGAAACTCCAGTTCTCTCAGATGCATCAGACACAACAGATGATGAAAAAACAGAAACAGAAAAAAACCTTTTAACAAATAGTCAAAGGAAAGATTCTGATCATCATGCAGGGATTACATCTGGGGATGAGGAAATTGTTGCAAAGGAATTTACAATGAATGAAAGCATAAGAATTACAGTTGATCAGGAAACTACCTTTCAGAAATTTGCAAAAGTTGATTTTAAGACTCTGTCAGTATCTAAAGATATTCTTGAAGGAAAGTGTGGGTGTCAGTGTGGAGTTTGTGGGGCTGTGTTTGCATGGCGTAAATGCTTGCATCGCCACCTTCAAGCATACCATCAAATGACGCTAATGTTCAGGTGCCGATTGTGCTCCAAAATATATTTTAAATTCAGAGATGCTTTCATTCATATTTACAGTATCCATAATGATGGTGACATGCCAGATCCTAAATTTATACTCCTTATTGGTATAAAAGATGAGGAGGGACACAGCAGTGACCATGCTCACGACACCAGTGTTTCTAGAATTGTTCAGAATCAAATTGTAAATGGAAAAGCGACAGATGAAGAAGCAAATCAGAATAAAAGACGTACAGGTGTATCTGTCACACCAGATACCTCTATGGCAGTATCTTTTGATGTCAGTGATGGTTCTTATGCTGGAAATTCAGAATCAGAATCTGTCTCATTTTCAGGGAGAAATGAGGTCAGAAATAATACTGAGCCAGAGATGAATATGAATGAATGCTTACATTTGAATGAAACTTTTCAAGCAAGAAAATTCAGCAAGAACAAAAGATTAAATTCAACTCCTGTTGATGACTGGGACAGGGGACTGACATGTCAGTGTAATGTAAGTGGTTGCACTCGTGTGTTCAGCTGGAGGAAGAGCCTTATGCGCCACATGAAAGATGTCCATAATACTAAACTTTTCTTGTCATGTAAAAAGTGCACAAATTCACAGTTTGAAGCTCTCTCAGTATTGAAGAAGCATATTCGTAGAGTTCATGGAAATGAAAAGAATTTTGAGGTTGGCTTTGTGAATGCTATAGTTATTGGAAGAGAAAATACAGAGGCTTTACAATCACATGCAAGCGAAAGAGAAGATATAACTACATGTGAAGGCCATAAAGATCCTACAGACAGTGGTCATCATTATTCTTAGTCATCATAAAGTATTATGGCAGATATATCTGCTACAATACATGATGAAATCAGTAAGATTTCATGACTTTTTTCAGGTAGGTTATTGCATAACATAGTTTCTGGATTTTTCTCAACTTATCAACATCCCCAGCAAGATTCTCCATAGGATTTTGAAAGTTAAAGTCCAGGACTTCTTCCTTGTTAAATATTTGAGGTCTCAGTCCTAAAACTACGAGTCCCAGTAATGACACCTAGTTTTTCTTTTCTGTACAATAATTTAGAACAGTATGTGTGCATTGTTGTCTCACTTATATATATATATATATATATATATATATATATATATATATATATATATAAAAAATCAGATTTCTAATGCTCATTCATTGTGAAATATTTAGTATTATAATAAACAAATGAAAAATGAGGATAAATGATAAATGTGATTTTCTGTGATATTGCATTTCTAAAACTTCTCAATGCCTTTACCTTGCCATCCATTAATTTTGTGTGCAGCTAGAAGGAATCTAGGAAGAGATAATACTTTCTTGTCTACAATAATTTATTTAATTAGTTTAATTCCATTTAAAATCTGTACATTTTCCAAGATGCTTGAAGAAGAAAAAATGATGATATTCCATTCACTTTTATGTATGCATAGAGGATTTTTGTTTGTTTTTTTGTAGATGTCAGAAATTATTTCACGAGTGAACATTGTAATGTTGAAAAATTGTAATGTCACAAGAGGCAGAATCATGAATGACAATACAAAATGTTTCCACTGGTGAAATATTTCTTTCACTGATGCATCTCAGTATCCCATTATCAGATATAGAACAAGTTAAAATATAAATTTGTTGCCTGTGTTACCCAGTCAAGACATGTATTACTTCCCTTGGGCTACAGTGTTACCATCAATATTGTCAATACTTTAGTTTCAAAATTTGTTTTAACTCTTTTAAAGTGATTTTATATCAGATTGCAAAAACAATACAAAATGCTTCATGGATCCCTTAGTATTATAGTAGTGTTAGATTAGGCATTTTAGATTTTGACAGCTGAGACAGATCAACTCCTATACCCCATGACTTTACTACTTTTACCTTGTTTGTCACATACAAGTTTATATGCTATGGAACAATAAGCAAAATCCGCAAAAAGGATCATGCCAACAACCAGACAAAAACAAACGAACCTAGCTGCATCAACATGCAGCCAATTGCATTGCAGCAAATTTCTGCTTAGTTGCTATGGTTTCATTGGCTTGTTAAGGTGGACCAAAGGTGAAATGCAATTATTTTAATAATTTTTATGAAGTCAATTTCACAGCTTGCTAGCATGCGTAAGTATGGGCCTACATTATTGAGTGTTACCAGTACTTTACTCCGTATGTAGAGATTCCTTTTCTGTGGAGCCAAATACTACTGCAGGAATATGATTATTGATTTATTTTATATTAAATGTAATAATATTCCATTCATAATATGTTCACTATGTATATAGACTGTGGCAGAGATTGTGTGGTATTATATAATACAATAACCACGATATATTATATAAATGGCAAAAAAATATATAGATAAATGCATATAGTATTTTGAAAGAATTTATGAGTATATCAAATTCTGGGATTACTGGAGCAATTGAGTGCTTATAATGTTACAGAAACGATTAAATCGCTGTTTCATTAAATAAGTTGAGGGTTGACACTGCTTGACAACAAGCAGTGGATAATTCCCATTAGATTTACCACTTATGCGTACAAACACCACGCGATCAACTTGATACGCATTGATGTACAATTGCATTTAAATGATCTTGGTGGTAGTTCTACATCATCTGGATTGACTTACAATTCTTTTCGCACAAATGCTGTGATAGGAGGTTTTTCTGCTCATTCTTCAGCTGTGCCATAGCAGGAGCTTGCTGACCGACGTAGTTAAGGCACGTGGTTAACTGGAGAATTTTTAGAGAGTACATGGATGCATGCAAACGGGTCAAAGAATTGTTACAGTTGAGACAAATTGCACGGGAAGACCTCGTAGCGAGCTTGATCAAACTATTAAAAGAGATTGTGCGCAATATCACAGCAAAACTGGCACAAAGAAAGTAGCGGAAACCACTGCTGAGATGATGGGAATAGAAAAGCACCTGGTCCGATCAGGCGTGCGCCAGTGCAATTAGGACAAATTCAAAAGAGGTTAGAGGACATGCAAGAGGATGTAGGAAAAGTACTTGGGAATCTTTCACAACATAACTCTAGTACAATTCAAAGTAAGTCACACCACTTCAAAAGCTTAATGAACCCATACGGCAGATAATCTTTGACCTTTTCCTACGGTTTGTCTCGAACATACTTGGTCCAAAATAATGAAATTATTATATTATAAACGAGTCCGAACTACCTGCGGTTACGTGATCGGGTTTAATAAGCAGGGAATGGGTATTCAAGTGGTGGACTGAATTAAAATTACTATAGAGTGATAATCCTATTTGGAATGATTTTCGTAAATTGTTAAGCTCACTAAAAACATGGGCGAAGAAACGACCAAGTCATACTGATATTATTTTCTACGTACATGCAAGAAATTCTTGTAAAACGTCTATGGGGTTGTGTGGGAACCTACCTCAATAAGAGGATCTTCCTCACAAGGAGTAAGAACAATATTTCTCACTAACAGAACAGGAACCATCCAAACATGTAAAAGGCATAGATAGTCGTACACGCAAACGTGGACATAAAGGTTCTACGGTTTTTGTGGCTTCATCATTCACGCCCGGGTCCAAATGTGTCTCTGTAGACCAGTATGTTAATGAACTCATGGATCGTTAGCAAAAACTATTCGGGTTAGTTTGCGCGAGAAACATCGCACCAGTAATTATTGTGGAGGCTGCATTGATCTGTCAACGATTGCTCACCAATGATATCGTGGACCAGAGGACGTATCTTTGCTGATGCACGAAAATGCTAAAGACATTGTTGATGCATATGGCGAAATAAGTTCTTTACACGGATGATGAGTGCTGAAACACTTTCCGTTGAAACAATTCTCGTTTTACGCGAAATCTATGTCTCGATGTAGCGTGTTGTTGTACATAAAAACCCAAGCGGCAACTCAATGAAACCAGAATTTCAACAACGAAAACAGAATTGTATGTGTATTCCTCGACAGTTGTCACCACCGGGGAATCACACACACTTGAAATTGTACTAGCGTCGTTGCGCGTGTATTACAATTGACCTAATATCCGACCGCGGCCGTTTAATGATCATCCCGCAAAAATTAATCGTTAGTCTTTACGATGGCTGATGGTACAATCTGGCAAGAAGTCGAACTTCCCACGGTCGTCAATAAGAACAATACTTAGTTGGCCTGAAAACATTATGAAATTCCCGTGGGCAAGCTAGTCTTACGCTCAGGACAGAAAGGACCATGGTATCATATTGCGCCTGATATTGTCAGAATTACCTCGACGATTCAAATCAATTTAACCTGTGATGCCATCACTGGCAGTTACGAAAGCGGATCTTTCACAAGCATATCTGCGGGAGGAATAGCATGCCAGCGTTACATATTTTTTTTTATTTCGCCAACAATGGAATCGGTTGATTTGATATCAATTACACCTGCTGCTCCCGTGTATCTTCCGTGTCATAATGGTCGGTTGAAACAACTTCGTTGGACTCTTATTGACTAAGAGGGGCACGGTTAGTGGAATGAGGGTCATCGACATACCAGTGGAAAACAAGTAAAGTTTTTAAATTGTAATGTCCTATCACGAAATTAATGTTAGTCTTAGTCTTTTCCCCAAGCACCTTCGAAAATAAAGAGCGCAATACGAAATGATTGCGAGTCACATTGAGGCATTCTCCGACACAGATGACTGGAAATGATTCTGTATGGTTGACTCAAACACATCTTAATCAGCCAAAGAAAATAATACTTAGGTGACAGAAAAATTATCCAAGACAGAGCGGACACAAATGCAAGAAATCGGTGGAACGTTTTCGTTTCTCGCGACCATTGCAACGGTGTTAGCTGCTGCAGCTCCTGCGTCTGCAAAAGTGGCTGCAATAGGGGCCGTTAAATGGCATCTGGGATGGCATCGAGAAAGGCGATTGGATGCTGCAGAGCGTATTGTAAACGAATGAGGAAAGAAAAAGGTCTTCTGTTACCCTGGACATCTCGCAGAATACCCTCAGGCCGAGGTCTTCGACTACCCGGTACTAATCCCAAAAGGCCACGTGTTCATTAAGCAGTCTTGATTTACTCTCAATGGTAAAGTCAGTCGTCATTTCCTTGGTATCTTTATGCGGAATGAACTTTAATTGAAGATCCCACGCACAAGAGAAAACGGTATTTGTTAACATGGATTCAAGAACAGTTGGGTTGAATATGCAGTGATACCCAATCATATTGGTATTTTGACTGGTATAGGCTTCCAACATCACTTGAAGTCGTTGATTATTTAGCTTGAGGCCGACAAAGTCTGCTGTATGAGCCAATATGTGTACATCTTCTGATTGAATCGATGCGTGCACTTGAGCATTCACCAACACCAGGAGCACTTATTGGATTTATCAAGTGACTTAGAAAATACTTTTGATAGTTTAGAAAATACGTTTGATAGTTTATGAAATGCCTATTACTAAGATTTCTGGATGTTACTCAGCCCGACGCGGCCATAATGTGGATCTGAGCAGGTTTGCCACCAAAGCGGATTTGGCTGAGTTTATCAACCGGTTATTACTGTAGTTGACCCGGCCGAGCTTTTGATTCTCCAAGATCAAGTCGAAGATTATTCAGATTCAGAGTTTAAATGTTAGATTTTTTCATTATCTTTATATCCTGTGTTAAGCAATGACAGACAATGAGGGTGGTGGAGAAGAAGATAGAAAGAAAATATATGAAGATGGGACATTACTACGTCTGAGAGAGAGAGAGAGAGAGAGAGAGAGAGAGAGAGAGTTGTTGTTGTTGTTGTAGGGTTTAACGCCATTTTTCAGCACAAGATAGGCTATACATGGCGGCCAGTATTAATGGTGGAGGAAGAACCCTGGAAAACCCAGGGAAGAACCACCGACCCACGAGAAGCTACCGGCAGGCTTTCTCACGTACCCACGTTAGCCGAGCCTGAGACTCGAACCTACGCAGACAGAGGTGAGACGGCAGTGATCCGTAACGGTGAGCGCTTTAGACCACTCGGGGCCCCTAAGAGAGAGAGAGAGAGAGAGAGAGAGAGAGTTAATTTATGCTTTTTCATAAATATGCAGAGATATTTTAATACTTCTATGACTAATTTGCCAATAAGTGAACTGCTTTTATCCGTTTCTTTTTTTTTTTTTTTTTTTTTTTTTTAATAGCCATTTCAATGTCACGTACTGCAAGAGCATATTTCTTATCTATACATGTATTGCCTTCGAGAGCCCTTTAGAAATGAAATATCTGAAACACTTGATTCTAAACTATCTTCAACACACTTCCGTAATGGTTAATAGATTGGTTTACACAAATGCTTCAGTGTTATTAGCGTTTATTTTATACGTACCTAAAAAGAAATAATAATGTTTATTACTACATTATTTTTTTTAAATGTTTTTTTAAATTTAATTTGTTTAAGAAAACGTTTAGTGGTTGTGTCCGAGTATGCGTTTTAAATTTTGACAGCTGAGATGGGTCACACGTTTCAATATTACATGATTTTACTGCTTTTACCACGACCATCATACGCGAGTTCGTGCGTTTTGGGACAGTAATCAAACATATAAAAAAAATAATCACGCCAACAACCAGACAATAACAAACGAATCTAGCCACATCCACTTGCTGCCACTGCCACTTGGGTCGCAGCAAATGTCGGCTCAGTGCTGTGGTTTTATTGATTCGAGATTTTTATTGCGAAGGTTTACCTTAATGCAGAGTTGGCAGCTTCCCAGTGAGACTAAGTCAGCTATGTTCTGGGCGACGCCGACAACGTTTACTCGATTTTCACCTGCCTGTAGCTCCGTTACCTGTTTTGGGTCGCTAACGGGTCGGTTCTGTATCTGTGGTCGAAGTTGTTGGTGTTTTCCATGTCCGCCAACACGGTCTCGAGCTCAGCTATAGTAATAACTTCATCTTTGATAGCCATTGAGTGCAGCTTGGCAGTTGTGCTGAGACTACTTTGTACCGCCACGAGAAGTTCCGAATAGACACGTATTTGTGAATGTAATTGTATCGAAATTATTTTACCAGCGCCACACCGGCTCAAACAGCAATTCCGATTGATACCTATAATATATATAATACCAGCCATACCAAGGTCAACGGTAGTTGGCGCAGCGATTCTGTAAAGAACATCCAGAACCACACACATGCAATTGTATTTCATAAGCAACGTGGTTCTCTTGATGATTTCATCTCGCAGCTGTTGCTTTGCATCGATTATTTTCTCACATCGGTAACATAATGTAATCGCGTAGTATAATTGCTGGAAAACCGTGCCTTGGTCAGGTGCATCATGCACACACTTTTGACCAATTATTTTGTTTTAGTGGTACAACTGTTATACAGTTTTAGTAATTATCTGCCTGAGGAATATTTAAATCTTCGGCAATTGCAAGTGTTTTGGGGACCTACAACCATGTTCAGATAGATCAAACCAATTACGCTACATCACATCCTCTCATGGGTTCATACTGCAGCCATTTGTGTTCATTTTCCCAGCATTTCTATTACTTTCTTTGTTTCTTCTCTAGATAATATTTACAATTGAGGTCTCTCTTGTCATCGTCTGATTTATGTAGTTTCGGTTTCAGCTGACACCTTAAAAATAATTCAACATGCTTAAACTGTCACAGCAGAACGCGTCGGGTGTATATTAACGAAAATATAAATATTAATACACGTTGTTCAGCATAATTCTGGATTATTCATTGAGTCAGTAAACACGACTTTTTCCAGTTGATCAAGATTGGCGTGTTACCTTGTCCCTTATTTTTGTTATCATCAGTGAAGGAATCAGTGTCTGTGGGGCAGTATACCAGTCTAGCTCCAAGTGCACGGAAACTGTTTTCAAACTAATGACACAGATTTATTGGATAATTGGTATCACACCTGTTCATTGCGCTACGCGCATTTATTGCACTTCGTCAAGTGCAGAATGTTGGCAGTTGCTCAGCTGATACAATAAACAGATCAAAGAACCACTCTTTAGCCAACCTCGCCCCCCCCCCCCTTAATAATTGCCATCAGTGGTAATTTTCACTGCCCCAACGGATTAGTGACGGCTGGGTTTTAGCGATCCATCACTAAATGCGGGATCGTGAATTACCATTAATTTCAAGCCCAGAGCAGGGGAGGGTGCTAACTTTGTAAATGCATGTATATTATTGGTACATTTTTGGTTCAAGTTGCCGCGTTTAACTCGGGATGTTTCCACACTGTTCTACTGAAATCATGAAATGTGACGAGGGGATACATCTTGTTGACTCTTTACCCCTTATCACTAAGGTATGTCACTGTGGCTAGTACTTCAGATTTCACCGACTTGGGCTCATGGGCGCCAGCACATAGGGGCCGGGGGTGGGGTTGGGGTGAGGACCCTTGCCTCCTGACCCTTTGGATTTCACCTCTAAACATGCTTTGGCCTACATCCGTAAAACCTGATAGCTGACCACTACATGTTTGCCCACCCCGTCCGTAATTCTGCGGGCGTCCCTGCTTGGGCTAAATTAGATGTTTTAGTTTTTTAAGCATTGTTTATCCTAGAATCATCGAACTCGATAACTACAGGTATCCATTAATATCACACCCTTACAATAAAAAGGTAAATGTGACCTACATTTCAAATTTTTGTTTAATTAAAATTTTAGTTTAGCTCCTGTCCCAATAGTCCGAGTTTCCTCTGACCCTTGTCGCCCCATTTTTGATATTTGGACATTCATGTTGGGGTGTTGGGTCAGAGTCCATTGCCTACCGAGAAGTTGGAATTCGCCGAAACCATATGGGGTGTAGGCATAGGGTAGCCGCTTACTAGCCGGCCTAGCAAACTTTAACGACCTTTCATTGAGATATACCTGCATGAAATCGATAGGAATATGATTTATTGTCTTAGATATTGCGAGTATAGCATTCGTTATATCTTTAATCCGCTGACAGACAAGGGTCAGAGGAAACTTGGACTACTGTCCCAGTAGCTTTTTTCTGTACCATTTATAATGTACTTGTTGTATTCATGAACCTATGTGTGATACATGATGACAACTACACCCTCATTACAAAAGTATGCCCCAGTGACTTGTATTTGATGTAGCACTGACTTTGGTTAAATTTTATATTTGTATGTTTATTTGACATGCAAAGTTCATGCAAGAGTCATCAAACTAGATGATTTTTAATGCGTCTCTGATAGTACCCAAGGTTTGCACAAGATTTACATAACCCTTGGAAATGATACCTGGCCCTTGAAAACCCCTCAAGTTTTATTTACAGACCACTCATTGTGTTTAATACTTTTACTCGTTGTACTTGATACCAAAAAAGACAACATGTGCTGACAAAGTAATGAAGTGATCATTTTGTCAGATGATACAAAAAAAATGTTACATTTCCCAAACCAACCTTGTTCTGGTTATATCTTCTGCCGAGAAATATATCACATGTTAAATAGGTCATTTATTATCATTTAGAATGGAGAAATGCCTCTTCAATCAGCGTTTCCTGTTAGCTTCGATTTAGTTGGGCACGAGAATTTAAGGGTCACACACACACACACACACACACACACACACACACACACACACACACCTCTGTGTGCAGCATGCAGCAGGCTATCTTAGCTCTGAAAAATGGTAGAGTATGCCGTGATGTTACATATAGGCACATGGGCACCCGCAGGATTTTTTGCAGTGGGTGGGTGGGGGTCAGTCAGTCACGGCCGGGAGAGTTAGTATAAGAAGCAGTCTGAAACTAAAGCTAATATTTATTAAGCGTTTTGAACAGAATCTTGTGACATATTTTCAGCTTCATTTGAATGATTAAACTTGTCGGAATATATATATATATATATATATATATATATATATATATATATATATATAGTATGATGGGGGGGTCACGTGACACACACACCCCCTTGACCCATGCTGCGGGCGCCCATGTATAGGCACGAAAAACACGTATATGACTGCTAGTCTAAGACAGGCATGTGCAACTTAACAGCGAACCCGATTTTATCCACTTATTTACATCATAGGGTGTGGATTTAAAAACATCGCTTATTCGGCCAGTGCCATTGAGGACGTTGCAATTCCTGGTCTAGGAGTACGAGGGGGACAGTCATTGTTATTTACATTTTTTGAACCGAAAAATGACAGTAATACTGGCGATACAACTGATCATGATAATGCACAGGAATTGTGAATTCCTGCACCACCAGTTCAAAATTATTTGCCAGGAAAAGAAAACAGACAAAGTTGATGGTGTCAAAATCAAATACTTTAATAGAGGATATATGTGGACATGCAAACACTTGATAGTCGCAATTAGTTCAGATCAAAACTGTTTGCAACCATGTTTCCGGATAGTCAAATTCATTCACATTTCAGGCAACTTAAGCATTCTCTTTAATGGTTCCCTCAACAACAACAAAAAAAAAAGTCTAAACAGATGGACGTGCACATTCGTTTCTGGGATAATAACGAAGCTGTTACTCATTACTTCGGGTTTTTAGTCCTTAGTCATTCTATTACATACGCCACGATTAATCATTTAAAGCAATGTGCCTAAAAGTGGACAGAATATAAGTAACCAAGCAAAATCTGCATGGATTGGCTATTGTTAAATGGAGGTTTTTCTTTATATGATATCCAAGAAGATTAAGGATAATTTCAGATCCTCGGTACTAAGCATGGATTCCTGTGGATTGTACATAATCCACGACAGCTTTAAAACGGGCATTGGCATCTGGATGGCAAAGTGAACATTTTCTCTCAAGCTTGTATTACTCGTTTCAGGAGTCTGTTGCAAGGAAGGAAGACTTCCAGAAGATTTAGGATAATGCCAAGAGGCCATTCGAGTTTGTCGGCTATAGCTGGCTGAAAAAGGAACCAGTCTGTGACATACTAATGGAAATATGTTCAAACATTGTAAAGTATGTACAGACTGTACAGTTTAAGAACATCCTTGAAAGAAGTTCTATGGAACGTTGCGGCTGGCTGTAAAAAAAAAAAGTATCACTGCAAAGATCCATTACTTCAAACTAATTGCCAGCCAGTTACAACCTTTCTTAGCAGCATATGCAACAGATAAGCAACTTATTTATCAATGCTGCTGAGATGACTTATAAGATGAATAAAACCGGTTGTTCTATCAGACTACACGACATCTGAAAAAGTGTTTAGATCTGATGTTGGAAATGAAGGCAATCATTTAACATAGAAGTAATTAAAATTTGGGATTGTGATGGAAAAGGCTCTTAAACATGCACCAGGCGTCAGTGGTTAGGAAATTATGCGATTTAACATTCATTGTTTGGTGTAGCTTACAAAGAAGTTGCGACAGAAGGACCACTGTGTTATTCCTCAGAAAAGACTCGGTAAGATTTAACCTTAGGGAAATGGTTTCTAATCCGGCAGAATGCAGTCATGGTGGCATTTAGAATTTCCAACTGAATTTTAGCAATTTAACAGAAAAAAGCACTGTGTTTTGTGTTAATAAGAATTATTATTAGAAACACAGTGATGCGAAAGCTGTAATTTGATTGGTGAATTGAAAGGAAAGCAGAACATGAACTGTGTCCGCATCAGATCCCTAAATTTTATTCAGATTGCTTGATGACCACTACAGCTTCATTACAAAAGAAAATCACTGTGTTTCAGTGACTTGGGTTCAGATTTTTGTTTTAATGAATTAAAGTAGATGATTGTATACATCTATATTTGCACCACACGTGCAGAAAATATTGTCTTTGCCCTTTTTTTACATTTTACTGGCTTAAGTTTCTGCATTGACCTCACGACACTAGATTTTTGCGTATTATGCATACTGGCTACATCTAGAACGCACACTTGTGAAAACTGAAAAATAAAATACAAACTTTTTAATATGTCTGGGCATAATCACGCAAAAAAGTAAGAATTAGGTAAAAGTTGTCACGAATCGATGGCGCTTTACTTGCAAGATGAATAGAAATTAGCAGTTTTTCTCCTGTACAGCGGTGATACTGTAGGCTTGTTAATTATGTCATTAGTTCTTGTGTGTCACCAGCTGAATTATTATTGGGTATTGCACAGCTAAGAGTCTAATTTCTTTATTTTGTACTATACAATGATGCCTCTTCCATTTTGTGTCGAACCCAGGAACAATCCTGACAACCAAATGTTAGTATGCAGAGATTAAACCTGTCACTCATTCCATTGGTAATTACAACATTAGATTCCATTTATAATAAACTCCATTTTTAAATATTACACCAATATGGCTGTGAGTAGAGGGGTGTACGTTTGTGAGAGAGATGAAAGTTAAATTTTTTAAAACTTATTTTTAAGTATTTTTCTTTAATTTACCAAAGTTTCTTGTGATCTTGTTCTACCTTGTTTTTAATTTCGTATTTCTTTCGACCGCTCCGGTGGCCTAGTGGTTAGAGCGTCCGATTCGGATGCGGGAAGTCGCGGGTTCGAACCCCGCCGAGTCATTCCAAAGACTTATAAAATTGGTACTACATGCTGCCTCGCTAGGCGCTCAGCACTATGAGGTTAGTGTTAGGAATGGTCGGCCTGATATCAGGATAATGTGACTGAGTGGGACATCATGCTACATGTCTGCGGCATGATGCCGAATGCTAGACATCACTATAAACTGCCACACTGCAGACATCGTAGCAATATGACTGAAAAATTGTTAAAGCTACGTTACAAATCCAAATCACACACACACACACACACACACACACACGTATTTCTTTCCTATTTAGATCATATTACAGAGGGAGTGTATTTTCTTTCAAACCAGGATTTCATTTTCTTTGTTACCTCAAGATAATTTGTGAAAAATAGTATAATGAAAATTATTAGTTCTTTTTTGTACAAATGAAGGTGAGCAGTAGTTTTGGAGTAAAATGCATCATGTAAAATCAAACTAGAGCAAAACAAAAAAAAAAATAAATAAATAAACAATAATTTGCTTCAAATAGATTGGTCTATTTTCTTCAGAGACATCCTCCTTTGTCAGACATGGATTTTGTAGTGTCTGTACAAGTACATCAGACACTTTAAATGGCCACCTCAAAATATATTTACGCACATTTAATTAATAGTGATAGCAGCTAAATTTAGGGGGAAAAATTCAAGGAACACTGTTGTATAGATTTACATTAATTTTACTTCGAATTTTTTTTCTTTCACTGAATGATTCAAAATGTGGAATAGGATTGCGCTCAGTGTATAAAGAAAATAATAACTGCAACAACTAAACAAAAGCAAAGATGTCATTCCCTGTCTAAAAGTAGAGCATGACAAGAATAGTATAGTCACCTCATGCCTTAATGTGTGGTCTCAGATGCAAATAGCAAGTAGACCTGGAGACGACTTCGCATTAATCTGTGATTACAAAAGATTACAAAAGACTATTTCTTGCTGTCGCCCGCGAAATAGGCTATTTTTTTTTAAGGAACAAAGTAGTTTGGATCTGCAATGTTCACACCAATATATAAAGCAAGTTATTTGTTACGTAATGGGATCGTAGGGGTCATACAATGTTTTACCGTCTGAAAGTTTACGCTATAACATTATCTATCTCTCTTTCATATATATATATATAGAGAGAGAGAGAGAGAGAGAGAGAGAGAGGGAGATACACAGTGTTATGTATATTTTTTTTAACTCCTGATACATGATTTTATCAATTTTTTAAAAATTTCTATTCAGGGCTGTAAATTATATAGGATATCTTTAGTTAGTTTTGCCTATGTGACCAGAATCTGTTAAGAGTATATTATTGCATATGATCTATAAATAGATGCTGTCGTATGTGTTGACAATTGTTAATAATTATCTTAATAATAAGACTTAAATTTCTTAATTTCTGGTTGGCTGATGAGGGTTCGACGTTTCTGGAAGAATTCAGTAACTTCCCATTTGCTGGACTTGGTTACGTGAATAGGCAAGTTTCACGCAAAATAAGTACTGTGATCCGCCACATGTGATCTGTTGCGAAATATATTGAGATTAACTTTATTTATTTCATATTACAACTATATACCATTACGCCCTTACAAGCAAGTGCAAATCCCCCCACCCTTCCGTAACATACATTGTATGCTAAGTCAGCGAAACAGTACTTCGTGGAAAAAATTCTTAACATTCTTTTCTCACTGAGTAAGCTAGGATTCAACCGTTTTCCCGAGACGAATAAAATGCTGATAAGGCGGATTATGACGTAATGAACACAGTCGCTTCCATTAGGATAGACTGGAGCCTCTTTCTGGTTTGGGATGATAAACTTAGGTACTAGCGCTTTTACCAAATGTGGCCAGCAGCATCCTTAGACCAGTATAAAAAGCGCTGGGCTGCCTGTATTTTCAGTTCGTTCGTCCCAAAATCAGAAAGGCTTCGTCTATCTTCTTACAGGTAAGAATCGCTTGTGTTCGTAAATTTCTTTAAAGAATAAGTACTTTTAAAGTTAGAGATTTCTATGGTAAACTTCATAGTTTTGTAACATTCTTGTGAGTTCTCTTTTTATTTTATATTATAATGTAATGGAATGTTTAATTGTTTTTAAAGAATTTATATTCATTTGTATTTGTGGTAATCATTATTAAAAAAAGACGAATTCGCTACCAACTTCATGTCTAAGATTTAATTTGGGAATAAAATATTCTTTTAGTAATAAAGAATAATGTTTAGTAATCTATTCCAAATCAGGATTCTAATTTAAATTTAGTAAAATATATTTCTTCAAAAGGATTGTTGCATTAATCGCAACTATTTTATACTCTTTGATTTAGTCCAGATCTAATTATTTGTATTATATTCTAAAATGCAGAAATTACACAAATATATGAAGTTGGTAAGCTCGAAGGAAAAGTATAATATGTATTTTATGTATCTTTCAATATAAAGGCTTTATAAAGTGTATCTTTAGAATGTAGCATTATATATCTATATATATCAATTATATAAATAAAGTTCGTTCGTCCCAGAATCAGAAAGGCTTCGTCTATCTTACAGCATCCCGTACCTCTTGCATTGCCAAGCTTTCCCCAAGGAATGTAGCCGTATCTACACGATTATGCGTGACACCTTATCTTTAAGAGAGCCGAATTTTCTTCTCTCTTTCTCTCTAGTCATGGGCCAAGGCATCTCTTAAAGTTACGAGTATTTCCTTCTCATTGCAAGGAATGAGAAGAAGGTTATGATAACAACAAACTTTTCATAACAATTAGTTGGAGAAGTGTCATGAATAAAGGTGTCACTCCTCATAACTATGATCTACGGAACAGACTCGCACCGAAACTTACGACCATCAGACTTCACTTCGCCCGGCTATGCTACATCAACTCCAGAAGCGACAGCACCACCATATTCACAAGAGAGATCCCAGATTCCAACAACTTCGCTCCTGTTGGAAGGCGCAGCAACCATCAATATGTCGCCAGTGACAATCTACCCACCATTATCAACCTTACAGACGATTCCAACAAGTTCGACAGGTACCGTGCCCACACCTAGTCCAGCACCAGCGCTTCAGCCTTTATTTGACCACGGTTCGACAGCCCTAACGCCGCCAACGCCCAGTTTAGCACCAGTGACCCAGCGCCCAATTGATTTGACACCACCAATGTTCGAAAGTTTGAGCCAGTTACCGGAACCTGAGTCAATTTCACCTGTAATTGTGACTCCAAAAAGTACTCTTTTCACGGCAAACCCACTGAACATTACAGCTGTGTCAGAAACTAGAACATTCAGGGTTCAGCCGTCTAGTTCAGTGCAACTTAACTCCACCTGAACATTATTCTAGGAGTGTACAAATTTTTGGAAACGACCGATTCTCACAAACAGGTATGTCTTCTGCTATTAAATTAGATGTTTTTAATGGAGATCAGTCACAAAATCCTGTTAAATGGTTAGATCATTTTGTACAATGGGCTAAGTTTTATGAATTATCAGAAGCTAGGTTTTGAATGCATTTCCTTTTCATCTTCAAGGGCATGCTAAAATCTGGTACGATACCTTACCAGAGAGTGTTACAAACAATTGGCACATTCTAGTCACAGCCTTTAAATCTAGATTTCATAATGAAGATGTCATTTTAGATCTATCAATTTTGCAAACTCTGCAAGGGTCTTCTGAACCAGTTATGGACTATTTAAGTCGCCTATTGCAAATCGCAACTAACAAAACTATCCCAGATCAAGTTTTATTAGCAGTGGCATTGAATGGATTGAAACCTTCTGTAAAAAGGATAGTAATGAACAAAAATCCAACAAACATGGCAGAATTACGCCAGGCAGCAGTTTTAGCAGAAAAATCCATTGCCACTACTGATACAACTGACTTTTCCACGCTTGACACCATTTTAGACGAAGTAAAACAACTCAAAGATGAAGTTAAGGTTGCAAATTAAAAACAAAACCAAGACAATAATTTGTGCTCTCAAACACATGCACATATTAATGTCACAAAACAGCAATTTAGCCCTCAAAATTCAAACTACCACCAGCGCGGTATGTATTACAATCAAAATACAAATTTCTCATCACATCCATCAGCTTTTCCGAAAAATTATGGTAATAACTACTTCTATCAATCATCTCGTGGTAATCGCTACCAGCCATAACCACAAAGTTGTCCTCCCACTCCTTGTTTTGGATGTGGCGGACAATGTACGTCACGTTCAGTCTGCAGCTCACGCAATGTACAGTGCCACTATTGTCACAAGATAGGTCACTTTTCACGTGTGTGCTTGACAACACGAAAACAATAGGAATACGCATCTCACGAGAGGAAACAAACCTGTCGTGAGTATGACCAACAGCCACAAATTACTTTAGTTACACCGATTCACAAAAACCTTGTTCCAATTTCTGTTAGAGACAAACCAACACATGCGTTAGCAGACACAGGCGCGTCAATTTAGACCATTAATTTAAAATTTCTTCCCCGTGCAGGGTTAAATTCACGCCAGTTTCAAACATCAAACATTTCCCAAATTGTAGGAGCCGGTGGTGAACACCATAGTGTTTCAGGTTTGGTTCAACTTAATTTGAAAATAGGAGGCATACGCTTCTCCCATTCATTCTATGTTGTATCTGCTTTACATCATTCAGTAATTTTGGGTATCGATTTTTTGACTAAGTACAAAGCTGTCGTGAACCTAGATACACAAACGCTCTCCTTGCTAGACGATACGGTAACCATAAATTTAATTCACAATCAGTCTGGTCTCGCACGCGTCGCAAAGTTCACCATTATTCAGCCCCACTCAATAAACGCAATCGCAGTACGTATCAGTAAAGTTCCAAAAGGAACATCTGTTTTACTTGAACCGTCTTATAGTATGCCAAACTCTACAATTCTTCCAGCTAGAACAATTTTGACAGTTTCCAAAAAGAACTTTTTACAAATTGTTAACCCTACGCCAGTGCCAGTGCATGTACCTGCCAATACCGTATTAGCATGTGTAGACGTACTACACCCACAAACAATATTTACCATTAATGAGGACAGTCTTGACAGGAATGACACACCTAACCTCATGAATACACAATCTAGTAAACCACAAGAACCAATTAATTTTGATTTACACTCTTCAGATTTGACAGAACCCCAAAAACAAGAACTTCACTCATTTTTAAATCAACATAGGGATGTTTTTGCTGTTAACTTAGACGTATTAGGTAGTACTAACGTATTCACCCACCTAATAGAAACAGGTGATTCCATGCCGATTCGTTGTCAACCTTATCGTGCGGCACCGCACATCAATAAAGAAATTCATAGACAGGTAGAAGAATTATTAGAACATAAACTAACTGAACCCAGTTCATCTAGTTAAGCATCCACAGTTGTATTGGTCAAAAAGAAAAATGGTGAATATCGTTTTGCTATTGACTATAGGAAACTTAATCAGGTGACACAACCGATGACATTCCCTCTTCCACGATTAGAAGATGTCATCGATGCAGTTGGACAAACTCAACCATGTCTTTTCAGTACTTTAGATCTAAATTCAGCATTTTGGCAAATTAAAATGGATCCATTGACAAAGCATAAGAGCTCTTTCATAACATCACGTGGTCTTTACCAGTGGAATGTAATGCCGTTTGGACTCAGAAATGCACCCGCCACTTATTGTGTTCTTTTAGGTCATGTTCTTAGAGGTATACCGTGGTCAATGTGTCTTGCATACATAGATGACATCATTATTTTTTCCAATTCATTTGAAGACCACCTAAACATCTTGAACTCATTTTTGATCGTTTACGTCAAGCAAACTTGACACTCAAGCCTTCAAAATATGTATTTGCAGCATCTGAAGTTGTTTATCTTGGTCATAAATTCTCAACAAAAGGTATCAAGGTAGATGAATCTAAAATTGATGCAGTTACAAAATTTTCTGTTCCTAAAACACAGAAAGATGTTAGGAGTTTTCTAGGTTTGTGCAATTATTACAGGAAATTTGTTCACGGTTATTCGAGTATAACTACGCCATTGAACCGATTATTGACAAAAGACAGTTCATTCCTTTGGACAGATAAGTGTCAAGAAGCATTTGATACACTTAAGACAGCTCTGACCTCAGCGCCTATTTTGGCTTATCCTGATTTTAACAAACCATTTAGATTAACATGTGATGCCAGCGGCACCGCTCTAGGGTATATTTTGTTTCAGATAGGGACAGATGACGAGAAACATGTTATTGCTTACGGTGGTAGAGCTTGGACAGACGCTGAAAAGTATTGGTCAGTTACTGAACAAGAATGTTTAGCTGTTTTGGAAGGTATCAGAACATATCATGTTTACCTATTACATCAGAAATTCACTGTCATTACAGATCACAAAGCACTAATGTGGCTTAAGACAGTTAAACACACTTCAAATAGATTAATTCGTTGGTCACTTCGTTTACAAGAATACGATTCCGACATCGTATACACTCCAGGACATAAAAACACAAATGCTGATGCACTCTCACGTCGACACTACGAACAAACAGACAACACCCACAATGAAGCGGAGAAATATCCAGGTCACATAGACACACAGACTACTCAATCAGAACCAATTCTTAACTCCATCCAAAAAAGAATTAACTGAAATTACATTATACTACACTAATGAAGATATCCCAGTCCTATCTCCAGTACACACTAATGATAGCACACTCAGTGATCCTTCTTCAGAATTACCAGATATCGCCCAATATCAGCGCGAGTGTCCTGATTTCAAGGATATGTATGTTTACTTAGAGCAAGGAATATTGCTAGACAATACTCGTCGCGCAAAAGCTATTCCGTATGAAGCAAGTCAGTATGAACTTATCAATTGTGTCTTACATCATTTTTTCCAGCCTCGAGCAAAACACAAAACTTCCTCATATCAACTCATAAAACAAGTTGCATTACCAACAAATTTGAGACACGATGTTCTTCTGTCTTATCATGATTCAAAAGCAGGCGGTTCTCATTTTGGTGTCCAAAGAACATATCAAGCTATCAAACAAAAGAACGTTTGGCCTAAAATGTATCAAAATGTGTATGACTACATTACATCATGCTCTCAGTGTCAACTCATTAAACGAGACACAAATGCTCGAAAGGCCCCATTGCACCCATTGCCTCCGGAAGATGCATTTTCTCGGTGGCACATGGACATTTTGTGCATGCCAAAAAGTAAGGAAGGTTTCCAGTATATCTTATTAGTGACAGTTTGTCACATTGGTGTGAAGACGTTCCCTTACGTTCTCAAACGGCAACGGAAATTGCCAGTGTTTTGTACAATGAAATATTCACACGTTATAGTGCACCACGAACACTTGTCAGTGATCGTGGACGAAACTTTATGTCTCAGATTGTCATAGCACACTGTGAACTATTTCAAGTCACACGTCACCATACCAGTTCATATCACCCTCAAACTAATGCTGCATGTGAGCATATGAATAGCACCATTAGGCAATCGCTACGGGCCTACCGCAATAAACACCAAGATGATTGGCCGTCGCTTTTGCCCAGCATAATGATGGCATTCCGAATGAGCTCAGCAGTTAACTCAACTGGCTATTCACCTTATTACATAGCCTTTGGGAAAGAAATGACTTTACCTTTAGATGTGTCTCTTACACCTCAAGAGACTGTTCAGAAACAAACACAACAATACATAGATCAGTTAATTCAAAGACTGAAAATAGTTCAAGAATTAGCTAAAGCAAATACCCGCGAAGCGCAACACACAACCAAACAAAGGTTTGGCCAGAAAGCGAAGGAACCGTCCTTTCGCTTTGGAGATTATGTACACCTACAAATCGCACACATACCCGTAGGGTTTCAAAAAAGCTTTACCCCCGATGGGAGGGTCCGTATTACATCACTGAATTAGGTCTAAATAACACCTACAGATTACGCCGTTGTTCCGACAATAAACAAATGAAATCACTTGTACATGCTAACAGGCTTAAGCATTATAAAGATCCTAGGGATTATCGACCTCCGACACCGGATACAGCCGACTTAATCACTCGACCGACTCAGGCACCACATGATCAAGCGAGCAATGGTCACGTACCGACTGACAATAGTACAGAATGGTACTCAGTTGACAAACTTTTGAAATCCAAATGGATTTCTGGGAAGAGACATTACTTGGTAAAGTGGACCAATGGATCAACGTCATCATGGGAACCAACGGAGAATGTTTCTCCAGCATTAAAAGAAGCATTTCACAGAGCACGCACACAATCGAATACACGTCGTAAACGACTAGGTCGAATATTTTGTCATTGAATTCAGTACGAAATTCAGGAAGAAATTCCTTCATAAATGGGAGAGATAAATCTAGTCATTTCTGCCATTCCATCAATTCTTCATGCCTTCTACTTCTTTTTTCTTCTCTTGCCGGCAAATCTCTCAAACCTCTTTCTTTTTTCTTTAAGGTATGGGTGGAATGTGAATTTGGGTTGTAGGACTGCTTCTCCTGACTCTGAATCCAGGGTCTGCAGTGGATGAGCAAAGACTGAATTATGGAGTTATCTTCTAGTCTTTCTCACCAGTATATTGTTCAGCCGATAAGTAGATCCACACTTTTCAAATACAGCTTCCAGAGAACATTTCAGTTGAACCTATACAGTATTGTGTAAAAGATGTAAAATGTAGCTACAAAAATTCCCTTCTCCAACAATTAAATGCAATACATCTTATAATGAATCCACAGTTTAACACAACAATCTCATTAATTAATGAGTTAATACCGGAAGGTGTTTTTCAACCTTCAAATGTGTCAAAAAGAGCAATTTTGCCCTTCATTGGTGAAATAGGTAAACACCTATTTGGTCTGGCTACAACGGGAGACGTTGCCACATTAGCAAGTCACATAAATATGCTGACAAGACAGAATAATAAAATGTTAGGTGCTCTTGCTCGACATGGAGGTGATTTTTCCTCCTATATCTCACAAGTCGATAATCGATTTAATAACATGTTAGCGGCTATTGGTCGAAACTCTAAAACGCTTATGCTACTAGAGCAAGCGATGCTTGACACTGAAGAAAATATACGTCAACAATATCAGAAATCAGAAGAAGTCATTGCCGCTCAAATGCTGGAATCTCAGCAAATTAGGCATGAATTAGAGAAATTACAGATAGCAACAGCGGAATTGGCAGCAGGCAAGTTACCTGCTATACTAATTCCACCTCATGTTTTAGCGGAATCAATCAATCAAATCGAGACGATTATATCTACTGATTATCCAGGTTATTCAATAACGCCGAAAGATCCACGTTACTATTATCAGTTTGGATCATTTATAGCAACGCGTAAGGATCGCGACCTATATATTGCGCTACAGATTCCAATTTCGTCCCGACAGCGACCATTCGAGACGTATCGAATTCAATCATTTCCAGTCCCAATTAACGCATCATCAACACACGTTACACAACTACTTGATTTACCCGACATAATGCTTGTATCTGATGACCATCAATTTTACACAACACTAGCGTCGTCAACCTTAAATCAATGCACCGGTAAGGACATTTTACATTGTAATATTCGTCCTACACTTAAACCCTCGTCTCGGCCTGAATGTATTAATAGTTTATTTCTGGATGATAAGGATAATATCCGTTAGACCTGTAATTTCCGTTTTATGACAAACCGCGTCGTACCACACATTCTCGATATTTCCTCAAATCAAATATTAGTTTACCTTATGGACGAAATAATACTCGAATGTCAAAATCAACGTCGCGTTATTAAAGGTTGTCGTTTTTGTATTATGAATATTCCGTGCCATTGCGCAGTCGTTACTACATCTATGACATATGACGGACATATTACTACTTGTTCTGACAATTCAACAGAAGTTACTCAACTTCATCCAATCAATTTAGCACTTCTACAGCAATTTTTCAACTCAACGCATTTAGCAGCCATCTTGGGTAACACATCTTTTGACAATCCTTTGACAATTTCTTTACCTGAATTCAAACTACATGAGCACCAAATGTCACAATTTTTTGCTACAGATAAGGAGATCGATTTAAGTCTTAAGAAAGTAGTTGCACGTGCTAAAAGCGATCAACGAATCTTTTCGTCTTTGGCAGAAACAATGTTAAGTGGTGAAATTCCAAATGAAAGCGATTCTTGGTCTGATTTCCTACATATTATGACTATAATCAGTTTTTCCTTGTCTATTCTTAATACCTTGGCAATTGTTTGGCTCATATGGCGTTTTAGAGCTTTGTCCACCGCACTGTTACTTGCACATGCGACAAAAGCTCAATCTACAGTTCACTTCCAGTATACTATTGCGCCTACGACTTCTCTTCCTGATTGGTTTACTACTGTTTCTGACGTACTCACTTGGGATCACTTGATCTTTTCAGTTTCAATCATGACGTTCACAATTGCCCTTGTCCAAGTTTATAAATGGATTTCACAGTCCAATGCGCGTACTAAACTTCGTCTTGAAATTGCTACTGGAGTTCAATGCGTAATGGTTGATATTCTTCAGCTTAGTCTATGTCCTTCATATTGGCACATTACTGGACCATCGATGATTGATAATCTTCATGTTACGGGTTATCTTCGACCACGATTACATGTCAGATGGACAGGTTTTAAGCTAACCCAAGTAAACAGTAACTCTGAACTAACCATGCCAACCTCGTTCCCTATTGATCTTGTATCTGCATACAAACTTCGTTCAATTTTTGGCCAGCCCTTCTGTGCTCACGTCATTTGGACACACCATGATATTGCCTTCCCTCAACGCCCAGACGGAAGTATTTCAGAATGTTCTCCTCAAGCACACCCTTCTTTACCACCATACACTATTTAACCTTAAACACACACACATATGTTCATGTTTTAGTTCTCATTAATAATGACAATAATTTTTTTTTTCTCTCTTTCTTCGTAGGGTTATTCAATACCAATAAATAACACGCGTGCTAAGTGTCACAGACTACGAATTACGCAAGGGTAACTTTGTTTTTGCATAAATAGACTACTCTATAAAGAAAATAAATAGGCCATAAGTTATATCTGCTGTGTCTTTGTCGAAACTAGCACTGTAACATTGGACACATACCCGAGGGGATCGTGCGGTGGGAGACAGTTACTGAATTTTCTAAGGCAAAATATTCTTGAAAGAATCAGCTAAGGCATCGGGTGAAGGATGGAAGGGTCAATCACATTACTTTTCGGTACGAACAAATCTATTGTACTGCGATCCCCTGTACTTGAAAAGGTGGTTGCCCTTTCACCAATGTTACATGCGCAATTGACGTATGGAGAATCTACTGTTCATATGTATCAATCTAATGTCACGTTACCTAGACATTTGCATTATCAATTTGTTAACACGGTAGCTAGACATTTGTTTTTATCAATCGACAAGGGCACGACATTGTATAATAATCCAAACTCCTTATTTCAAGTTGTTCGTATAGCGGATTACCTCTGTTTTACTGAGGAAGCGTTAGCACGACTACTCACGGGCATTGTACCCTCTTCTGCCGTGATTCCTAGTTTCCTTGGTTTCTTTCACCAACTTCTAACCCATTCTTACACTGGTCTAGCCGAATTATATATTCGCGCCGCTGGGTTACACCTCTCATTAGTACAAAATCCAACAATTCCTTATCACAAATTCAAAAAGCTATGCCGAGATGCTCATAATCTCGAAGAGTATTTGGCAAAACGGGTAAGACCAATTTGCGTGTGTCCTCGGTGCACTTAGCACCGTAGAGAATGCGATCAACCAACTATTTATAGACCTCAACTTCATTACCCAGGTAGGATACGAATCTTTTCTCAAAAGTCCGCGTTACCTGCGTACTTAGCACTTAAAAATGCTAAAACCACTTCTACACACAAACCAATACACAATAAAATAATAACAATGTTAGTGTTTCTTTGCAGTTCTTAAAGTACATATACACGAAATTATCCTTAATTTAAAGGATGCCTATGGCGGCAACCGTCTAGAATCCTCCTGTTATGGCGATAATCGTCTAACCGGACTAGTCATAGAAGTAGATTGTGTAGAATTTTCTTGAATATTTTTTTTAAAATTTTTTTCTTCTAATGTGGTGCCCGGCTATTTTCATTGTATTTTGAAATTTATTGAATATTGTGAAGTGTACTT
>JAECUM010026415.1:0-16204 GCA_016617855.1 Megalonaias nervosa
CTGTAACTGTCCCACCTATTTTATCAAGTTTGTTATCATCAACATATTTCAACTGCAAATAACTTACCGCTTGTGTTTGATTTAAGTTTGCTGGTGGATACCCGGTCTCTAAATTTATAAAAAAATTTCCTGACATATCTAAGTTACCGCTTAAAATTCCACCAGATTTATCTAGTTTATTATTGTCGACTAATTTAAGTTGTGCATAACTAACAGCTTGTGTATTAACGGCATTTATTGGCGGATAATCTGTTTCTAAATCTAGTACTCGTTGATTTGACATAAACAAGTTCCCGTCATTGTGTCGCCGGATTTTTTCAGGTAACCTGATAAATCAACCTTACCGTCTGTTATTGTTGTACTTACAGCTGATGAATCTCCGACTAATGTTCCAAATTTTGTGTAATAGCTCATTATTTATTTATCGTCTGACAATTTTTTTATATAACATAAAATTGTATAACAATAATGGCAAAATCGTAGATATTAAATTTTGATACAGAGCGGTTGGTGAAACATAAACATGAAAACGAACTTCCAGATTGTCATTATCTTATTGTTGGAAGAACTGGATCTGGGGAAACAAACTTGCTTATGAATTTATTTCTCGGAGATAATTTTAACTACGATCGCGTTTATATTTACACAATTAATCCACAACAGGATAAGTACGAGCTACTTAACAATTATAATGACAAACTTCGTGATGATCTTGAGGCTGATGAAGATTTTTTTATTATCAAACAACCAGAAGAACTTGTTCCAGTTAATCAACTTGATTCGTCCGAACACAAGATAGTTGTTTTTGATGAAATTCCGCTAAACAACGAGGCAATTAATAAAATAAGATCATATTTTTCACTATCACGTAATAGGAAATGTAATTCTATTTATCTCGCCCAAGGTTTTTATAATGTTGACAGATTTATTAGGCGAAATACTGGTTGTTTTATATTATTTCCAGGACTTGAAAATGTTGACGTTAGAAATATCGCGAACGAGCAATGTGTTGATGTAAGAAAAGATAAATTTATTGAATTATATCATAAAGCGACGGCAAATAAATATGACTTTTTTATTTGATAAACTAACAAATGATACGAGTAAAATGTTTCGCTGTTGTATTGAAAAATATCTACAATAATTTTTATAGAAAATAGTATATAATTAATGGAAAGACAAGCAAAGTACAGAAAACATATAGAAGATCTAAAAAAAACTTGTTAAATGTAAAGCGGAACTTAGGCAGATGATCCAACAAGCACGACGTGGTCAAGTGGTTGCAGCAGAAACAGCAGCAGCCGTTCTCAAACCAGTTACTGAAGCTTTACTTGGAAAACAACCTGAAACTAAGCCACTGTCAGAAGAAGAATTTTAAAAAAAAACAAGAAAAAGGTTTACTAGGAGTAATCAAAGAACAACAAGAAGCGGCTGCTGGAAAAATTATTGAAAGATCTGAAGAAGAAAAAAGAAGATTAGCTGAGTCACTTGTAGCAAATATAGCTGATCCTGCTGCAAGACAAGCTGCACTAGATCAGCTAATAAATGATCCACTAGCGCTTCAACGAAGATTAGCAGGTTTAACCACATGGGAGATTAAAAATATTTTAACAAATTTATCAGAAAAAGTAGAGGATGTTGAAAAGGAGCAAGAAAGAGTCGGAAAGTTGACGGTAAAGTTTATGGACTTTGAAGATCAAAGACGATGGTATATAAAACAAAGAAATAATGAGCTAACAAAGAATGAATATGATGAATTTTTAGAGAAAAATGAAATAAAAGATCTTCATAATATATCAAAGTGGAATAATGATGAATTTAACAAACTTCTTGATAATTTAAATGAAATAATGAGAGACGGTGATACTGCTAAAAATGAGTTAAACACAACCATAGAAGAGGAAAAGATGCTTCCTCTTTATGATAGAATGAGATATGGTATTATTGCTTTAGTAGTTGGAAGAACAGCACAAGGCAGTAGAAAAAAAAACTTTTGGTACCAATTTTTTAAAGGAAATTTTTTTGTATTTGATAAAAGTCGTGTAAAAGAATATAGAAAAGAAAAAAACAGAAACTGGAGTTAGAATATTTTCATCAGTTACTGAAATGATTGGCAGATTAATGCTATTGATATCATCAAAAGAAGCTGGAAATATTGGTGCTGAAATTGACAATGAAATTATTGACATACTTGATAATTTGAGATCGGAAAATTTATTAACATCTGACGAATACGAAACTTTACATCGGGAATTAATTTTATAAAATATAATAATAAATGTCAGCAACATTATTACTAGACTCTAGCCAATCTGATAAAGATAGCGCAAATTTTTATGTAAAGTATATTCCGCCAATAGAACTATATCGTGAAAAACAATATGAAATTGGACTAATTTCCTGTACGTGTTGGCATTCTATGGCTAATGTAAAACCTGGGATTAACGATGAATTTGCATTTACTATTCCTATACGTACTTCACCATTTGTCACGTGGAAAACAATTAAAATTCCACAAGGAGCTTATAATATTGACGATCTAAATAAAATAATAAAAGAACTTATGACATAAAATAAAGGTTTCGCAGATAATTTTGAGCTGAAACCAAATTATAATATGTTACGCGCTAGAATAACATTAAAAGATATAACAATCAGTCTTGTATCGCAAACAAGTATTGCACCACTAATAGGATTTTTTAATTATATATATATATCCTGCTCTTAATCGTGATAATCCCGAAACGTATGACGGCCAACTGCCAGTAAATATAACTGATGTAAACGCAATATTGGTAAATTGCTCTATTGCATCTGGATCTTACTCAGCCTTAGGTAGTAAAGGACAAACAATATACAGTTTTTCACCAGATGTTCCGCCAGGATCTCTGATGCAAATTAGTCCACGTCAAGTTATTTATTATCTGTTAAATGTTGAAAATCAAATAACAAAAGTAAATATGCAATTGACAGATCAGTCTGGAAGACAGTTATATTTTAACAATGAAATTGTTACTTATTATTTACACTTACGCGAACAATAGTAAACATATTGTCTAAAAGATTTGGTAATAAAATTATACAACCTCGGATATAATGAAACAGAAAAAAGTTTATCGAAGAAAAATAGTAGGAGGATTTTTGGGAAATATATTTGCTAAAATTATAGAAAATGCTCCAGGAATAGCTCATAAAGTTGCACCAATTGCACTTGACGCATCAAAAGCTTTTGCAACTGGAGCTGCATCTGCTGCTGGAACTGCTGTTGGACAAAAAATAGCTGATAAAATAAAAAGACCGACAATCAAACAAACTATTTCAGAAATCGCACCAACAAAAGAAACCCAACGCGCAACGATAACAACAACAAAAAAACTTTTATCACCGAAAGGAGAACAAATTATACAAAAATTAATATCTAAAACAACAGCGCCACAATAGGGTGACAAAATATTGTATAACCTAATAAATAAAAAAATGTCTGTTAAAAATTATCTCGATTTAGCAGAAATTTATGACGAAGACGACACAGTAACAGAATTTGAGTATATTGAATATCTCGATGAAAATTCTAACGAACCTAATAAGGCTGGCCCCAGAACATTTAATACTCGAGACGATGACGTATTTCTACTGCCTCACAAACCAATGTTGGAAGTTCGTGGTCAGATTATGACAGTAGCTAATCCACCTACCGCAATTTCAGCTAATGCACAAGTAGCTCTTATAAATGATGGTTGGTGTTTATTTCAAAGTGCTCGATATCAGCTGGCCAATCAAACTGTCGAAGATATTTCAAGTCACTTACAAGTTGCAAGTACAATCTTAAATACTATTTCGTTTTCCGATGATTACTCCAAATCAACTGCAACTAATATGATGTGGTTTAAAGATACTGGAATTGGTACAGCTGGATCTGGCGAATTTATTTCAAGAGGTGTTTTAATTCACGGAGCTGATGCTGCTGCAGATCCTGTAACTGTAAGAAATTTTCTTATCGCTAATGCTGCCAATTTTGGTATAGACGCACCAGCTGCAGGCGCTAATGCAGACGCTACAAGAGTCTCGCTTACTGCAGCTTGTAATAATTTTGGTATAACACCACCAGGTGCGGCTGCAGACGGCGTTGCAATGTTAGATTTAGTTAACACGACAATTAGCGTAAAAAATGTACGTTACAATGAAGGTCATGCTAAGAGAAATGCACTTGCAGCAGAATCACGTCAAATTACAATGATGCTGCCACTAAGTACAATATTTGGCTTTTGTCGCGATTACAATAAAGTATTTCGTCGAGTTAAACATACGCTTATTTTAGATCGATCAGAACAAAACGACTGCCTGTTTAGGTCAGGCGGAGCTGATGTATAATTTACATAAACAAACTTGCGCTGTGGATGCCACGAATAACGCCGACAGTTTCAAAATCGCTCGAATTAGATGATATTCTTAAAAACCGCACAAAGAAAATTCATTTTCAGCAACATAAAATATATCAAACAGCAGTTCCAAATACCACCGACTACACAAGGCGAGTCACAACAACGTCGACTGAACAAAAATCACGGCAATTATTTGTTGTATTTCAGCAACAAGCGCGACGTATTAACCAACAACAAAATAATGCGATATTTGATAATGCTGATGTTAGACGAATATATGCTAGAATAAATTCAAAGCAATACCCGGAGCGGGCGATAGAATGTAATTTTGCAGATAACGCTAATAAAAATATTACTCGACCTTATATGTATCTTATGGACGCATTACAAAAATATCAAGACGTTGGAGATGGATCTCAGATATCAGTAGAGGAATTTCGTACACTTTATCCGATATTTTATTTTGATGTTAGTAAACAAAATGAAAGAGATGTAATTTCAACTGCTGATATTGAAATTACTTGGACATTAGGAGCAGTTTCAGCAGCGCATTTATATGTATATGCGTTAGTGATCAGCGACAGAACTATTACGATTGATTTTGTTGGAGGTAAAATGTCAGTCCAAGTTTGAAAAACTTTAAGTTTAATCTGTAACTTTAATAATAAGATGACAATATATATTGTAAAAGAAATATATTTGACAGATGGTCAAGTTAAAAAATTAGCAGCTGCTGTTGCAAAGAAAAGGCAAGTCTCATTAAAGGTCAACCCTAACACCAAAGGTGTTGCCGCAGGTGTTTCGGGTACTTTAACAAAATTAATGTTAACCAAAAAAACAAGTAAATAAATACGATCGCAAAAAAACCTTTTGTTTTAAATTTAAGTGCTGCACAAATAACTGCGATGGCAAAACAAGGCGGTTTCTTCGGTCCGGCACTATCTGTAATGGCCAGAACGTTAATACCTAAAATTTTGCCAGTGTTAGGTACATTAGGATTAGCAGCAGCGTCTGGAGCAGTATCTGCCGCAACGAAAAAGGCAGTTGAAGGTCATGGAATAAAGAAAATTGTCGTTTACCTTTTTAGTTTAATGTTTCGTATGAATGTCGATGGTAACAATTTTGCAAGTTTAATTGTATGTGACTGATAAATATAATGCCCAGACGAAAAACAGCAAAAAGAAGGACAACAACGAAAAGACAACGACGACAAAAAAGACACAACCGAAGAGAAAAGGTGGATTTATTCCAATAGCTCCATTACTAGCAGGATTGGCGGGAAGTCTATTGCCAAATCTGTTAGGAGTAGGACGAGGACTAATGTTGCCAGGAACAAAGAGATGAAGTCTGCGTTAAGTAATTTTGATATACTTGATAAATTAAAAAAAGTAAAAAATTTCGGTGGAGTTTATTCTAAAGATGAACTTATGACGATTCCATCGCCGACGCTAGGTTCGTGTGTTATAAATATACAAGATTTCAATGACGGATCTGGTACACATTGGGTAGCTGTTTATGATAACAATTATTTTGACTCGTTCGGAATTCCACCAAGTGACGCAATAAAAAAATATATGAGTAGAATTCAAGAGACAAAATCTCCAGAGACGAAGTCTCTTGCGAAAATAATAAATTATTCGTCTAATCAAATTCGACCAGTTGGAACTTCCGCTTGTGGATACTGTTGCGTAATGTTCATTAAACAGATGACCGAAAATCCAGATTTTTTAAAGTTTATTTTGCAATTTGACAAACAACCTTCTCACCCTAATGATGAGATTGCATTGAACTTTTGCTAAAGTTTTATCTAAACTCACTGATATACAATGTCAACATATTGTCTTAAGTGTAAAACTAAAACAGAAAATAAAGATGAAAAAACAGAGAAAGCAAAAAAAATAGAATAATGCTGAAAAGTATTTATGCAATCTGTGGGAAAAGAAAAGGTATGTTTTTACCAAAAACAAAGTTGTCCGGAGCGGGTTATCCAGAAATTATTTTATTCGACGACTGAAACAATATTATTATAAATCTGAAAAATTTGTCAGTTATAAAATAAATATTGACATGCGAGTGCGATTGTGATAGAGATTTATGCCTCGAGCAAAATAAAATTGCTACATATTGTCAGAAATGCAACAACAGAGAAATAATTGGAACAGGTATAGATATACATAAATTTATTGGAAAATTGCAGAAACCAAAAGGCGGTTGGACATTGCCAGGCCATAAATATACTGGACCTTATAATTCTCTTGATAAACAACTTGACGAAAACGATAATCCGCTGCCAGGATAAGAGCCTTACAATCAAGTTGACGCAATACCAATGCGCCATGATATCTGCTACAGAGATATTCAACTTCCAGACAGCGAACAAAATAAACACAGCTGCGATAAAGTAATGTTAGACGAACTTCGTGATATGAAACCTGTAAATATGCGAGAACGTGTTGACCGAAGGCTGGTCCAGGGTTTTATTGGAGCAAAATAAAAATTAAGTCTCGGTAAAAAAGAATTATATGATGATCTTGCCTCAGAGACGCTAGCGTCTGAGCTACATAAACCTAAAAAAAAAGTTTCCGCGACGTAAGGTTGTCGCAAATGCTGTTGATGATATCTGGGCGATAGATTTAGTTGATGTCTCAAATCTAGCTCAATTTAACGTTGGCGCCGATGGCGCTCCAAAGAGATATTTTTTTTAATGTTGTAGATGTTTTTAGTAAATACGCGTTTGGTATACCCGTTTCGGATAAAACAGGGACATCGATGACTGATGCGCTAAAACAAATAATAACAAGTACAGAAAGAAAACCAAATAGAATCTGGACTGATCATGGAGCAGAATTTTTTAATCAAAAATTTGAACAGATTTTAGAGCAAAATAACATTAAAAAATATGTCACAGGAAATGAGGGAAAAAGCGTCATCGTTGAAAGATTTAATCGCACGCTCAACGAAAAAATCCACAAGTATTTGACAGCTAAAAATACGAGTAAATATATTGACAATTTACAAAAAATTGTTGACGAGTATAATAACACGAAACACAGATCCATTTCGCTAGGCAAAAGGAAAATGTCGCCAAACGACGCGATTGCAAATCCAATATTAGCAAACGAAAATATGTACCGCAGACATAAATTTAAAGTTGGTGATAAAGTTAGAATTTCTTTGACGAAAAAAACATTTGAAAAAGGATATACTCATAATTGGAGTGAAGAAGTATTTGTTGTTGATAAAGTACTTTTAACAATACCAGTTACATACTCGTTGAAAGATTTATTAGGTGAACCTATAACTGGCAGTTTTTACGAGCAAGAACTTCAGAAAACAGAGCAAGATATACTTGTTATTGAAATAGTTATTAAAAAGCGCGGCAACAAAAGTTTAGTTAAATGGCGTGGATATGGCGATAAATTTAATAGCTGGGTACCAACTAAGTCGATCGAATAATATTATTATAAATTTCTTCGTATTTTATTAGCACGGATTTACATTTTACTGGTTTACATAGAGAAATTAAATGTAATTTTTTTGCATCATCGATTGGCATTAAATTAAATATTTTAACAAAAATAAAATCGTATTTTATATTTCTTTTTTGTTAAGTTATTTTTACGTTTAAAAAGGGTTTTATAAGCTGCCAAAATATTTGATGCTTGGCAACAGTAAAGTTAAATTTTATTATTTTTTTAGCATCATATCGTCGAGTTGTTGGTCTGCTTAAATTTTTTTTACTAACAACAACATCATCTTCGTCATCGTCATAGTTATGCAAAATATCTTTTTCAGTATAACCAGCAAATCTGTCATTAGTAATATTTTCTAATGTAAAATTTGAAACTGAAACAAAATCTCCCGAATATAGTTTAGCCAGTCTCTCAATTAAGTTCATTATTATAATAATCTTTTATCTAATTAATGAATAATAAGATGTTCGGAGAAATAAAATATCATCAAAGAGTTAATATATTAAATCACAAAGAATTAGCTGAGGCAATTCGAAATTGTTTGTTGGGACATAGTTTTTATTTTGTTGATGTTATGATAACATTAGGTGATTCTGACAAATTTTTATTAACAGCAGCAGAAAAAATGAAACTTGATACAAATAAAATGATGACATTACGATTTAATCGCGACGATATTATAGAATTTAGTCATAACTGTCTTGCTCGAAATGATCTGGAAAATATCATAAGTTATCGTATTTAAAATTAAATCTATCAAATGTCAACATTGACGTTGCTGATCTAGTTACATTATCAGCTACAAATTTTATTGCACTTGAATGAATTTTATGATATTTTTCCAGCAGCTGTTATTGATTTAATCTTCATTTCTTCTCCAGTTTTTAGATTTATTGAAATTATTTGTTTAGCCGGATTTTTTAAATTATTACTACCACCAGTTCCACGTCTTGTGTTTTCTTTTGGCGTAACCACATCTAAATTTTCCAAACGATTATCTGTTTATTACCATTTTTATGATCAACAACTAAACTATTAGGTATTAGTTCGTTAAACGTTTCAAACACAAAACGACAAGATTGATAACAAACAAAATTAGTTTTTGTTCCACGTACATTAACACCAAGATATCCACTGTTCTGCAAATTTCCAGCAACTCTTTTTGTTTTTATATGTCGAATAATTCCATTATCATTTGCCTCACATAAATCAAATACTGGGTGAGGTTGAAATTCATTTTGTAATGCTAAATTTTCAATATTATCATCAGCAACTGCGCTATTTGCTCTGTATATTCGTTGTCCTTCTGGAATATCGTAGCAAAACAAAGCATAAATAAAATCTTTTCTAAACATTTCAATTCTTTCTGTATTATCGCCTTTTACTGAAATTATTATTCCAGCTGGTGTTGATATGCCAACAGATTTTTTAGATTCTATATTAATAACATAACCTAATGTATTTGCAGCGTATAAGTTGTACTTCTGATGTACATGATAAAATTCTAGCTCTTCTGCCGTCAGTCTCAGATATCTCAAAATTTCTGTCATTATACTATAAGGTTTTTCATATCTCTAATTAGGAATCTTATAAAAAAAAATTCAATTAAATATAAAATATTGCTATATATATATCTGAAAAAATTGCTAGTGCATTTTCTGGTTATGATAATAGTTACAAACTTAATGATCAAAATATTTTAGCAAATTTTAGCTCCACAAGTTTATTTCATCTTTTGCAACCAGTTATAGCTCAAGAACTTGCGGCTCATAAAAGTGTCAAACTTATAGTACAATATCATACGATTTTATCAAAGTTACACGCAGTTGAAGATGTACTTGATGCAATTTTTGAAAGAAAAAGTTTTGACAGCGAAATTTCAGAACCATATCTAACAGCTAAATCGAGAAAAATATTAACTGGAACAAACATTGCCATGGTCGCCGATGAAATATATCAAGAAATAAACAAAAAATTAGAAGAATTTACTGCATCAGAATCGGGTTAGAAATTTGAAATGATAAAAGGAATTTTATTTCACACAGCAAAATATAACATACTTCGCGGTAGTTAGTACGTCGATCTCCCTCAAAAAATTAAAAACAAAAGATGCTGTATAAATGTTAAAAACAATGATGACAAATGTTTTCAATGGTCAATTTTATCTGCAAAACATTCTCAGTGTGATCACCCCGGCAGAATTGAAAAGTATTTGCCATACAAAGACGAACTAAATTTTCTAGGAATAACTTTTCCAGTAGCAGAAAATCATATACCAAAGTTTGAAAAACAAAACAGTATCTCAGTAAATGTTTTCGGACTAGATGAGCGAGAAAACGTTTACCCGAGATATATCTCAGAAAATGTTACACAAAATACAATAAATTTATTATTTTATCGGGGACACTATTGTTGGATAAAAAGCTTTAACGGCCTAGTCGGCAGACAGTATAGTAAAAATAAAAATAAAAAATATTTCTGTTATAGATGTTTACAAGGTTTTTATGGCGATGGAATACTGCAGGAGCATCTCAAATACTGTGTCAACGTTCAAAGAATAACTATGCCTGGCGAAAAAGAAAAAATATTAAAATTTAAAAATTATGATGATAAATATTCCTTTTGTTATTTACGCTGATTTCGAGTGTCTACTCGTTTCTGTGGTTGGAGCAGAAAATAATCCGAATAAATCCAGTACTAGAAAAATGCAACAGCATATTCCTTGCGGAGTAGCGTATAAAGTAGTTTGTTGCTCTAACGATAAATTTTCAACTCCGATAAAACTGTACAGAGGTGAAAATACTGCCATATGGCTATTAAAAAATTTAATAGACGAAGTTAATAAAATTTCTAACAGATTATTTAAAACAGCTCCGATGAAAATAACGTCTAAACAACAACTCGATTTCGATGAGGCAGTTAACTGTTATATTTGTGAAAAGTTGCTGGTAGACTCCAACGGAGTCCGTGATAAGGTGCGAGATCATTGTCATTTGACCGGCCAATAGAGTGGAGCAGCTCATAACAGCTGTAATTTAAAATTTCATGCTCCAGATTTTATTCCTGTAGTTTTACATAACTTTCGTGGCTATGACAGTCATATCATTGTAGAAGCTTTTGGTGATAAAAATATTAAAGCTAAACTAAAATTAAATAATACAATAAAATGTATTCCAAATAATTTTGAAAAGTATATGTCAGTGAAGCACGGTAAATTACGTTTCACTGACAGTCTGCAATTTATGGCGGCATCATTAGATGAGTTTGTAAAAGGTTGCAGTAGTTTCGCTAACTTAAAAAGTTGCTTTGGTGAAAAGAATATCAATTTGACAAAAAAAAGGTATCTTTCCGTACGAGTATCTCGATGATTGGAGCAGATTTAATGAAACTTCTCTTCCCGATAAAGGTCAATTTTACTCGCAACTCAAAAACGAAAATATCACAGATGACGAATACAAATATGCACAAGATATTTGGAATAAATTTAGTTGTAAAACATTTGGTGATTATCATGATCTTTATTTGAAAACAGATGTATTATTACTAGCAGATGTTTTTGAGAGTTTTCGTCAAGTTAGTCATAATAATTATGGACTAGACCCCTGTTGGTATTATTCATCACCTGGATTGTCATGGGACGCTCTCCTAAAAACAAGTAAGATAGAATTGGATCTCTTGACAGATATTAATATGTTTAACTATATTGAAAAAGGTATCAGAGGTGGAATTAGCGTTATAACAAAAAAAAAATATGCAGCTGTTGATAATAAATATCTGAAAAATTATGACAAAAATCTCCCATCAAATTACATTATTTATCTGATTCTTCATAATTTGTATGGCTATGCGATGTCAGAGCCAATGCCGTGAAGTGGATTTCATTGGATAACTCCAGATCAATATCTTAAAGAAACTGAAAAAAAACCTTCCAGAAGATATTTCATATTTTCTTGAAGTTGATCTAGATTATCCTAGATCGTTACATAATCTACATAACGATTATCCGTTTTGGGCAGAGTCAATGATGATTAATTATAGTTTATTATCGCCTGAACAACGAGCAACGACAACAGCAAAAAATTCGATTGTTAATAAGTTAGTTCCAAATTTGTTAAATAAAGAAATTACGTTATGCATTACAAAAATTTAAAACAAGCAGTAGACGCTGGACTAATTCTGAGAAAAGTCCATCGCGTGCTAAAGTTTAATCAGTCGAGGTGGATGGCAAATTACATTGACTTAAATACGAAACGTCGTGCTATGGCTAAAACCGAATTTGAGAAAAACGTTTTCAAGTTAATGAACAACTCAGTTTTTGGAAAGACAATGGAAAACATTAGAAAAAGAGTTTCTATAGAAATTGTTAATGACATAAATCGCAGAAATAAATTAGTTAATGATGATGGTTTTGTCAGTATGAAAATATTTAACGAAAATCTTGTTGCAATACAACGACGAAAGACAAATTTAAAGTTAAATAAACCGATTTATGTTGGTGCAGCTGTACTTGATATATCAAAGTGGCTGATGTACGATTTTCACTATAATTTTACCAAAAAGCAGTGGCCAGATTCAAAGTTGCTATTTACTGATACAGATTCGCTAGTTTATAATATAAAATGTGAAGATGTCTATCAGGATATTTACAATAATAAAAATCTATTTGATTTATCAGATTATCCAGCATGTAGTGGATTTCAAGATAATTCGAATAAGAAAGTTATTGGAAAAATGAAACATGAATTTATGTTTATGCCAGTTAGGGAATTTGTTGGACTAAAAAGTAAAATGTATGCTGTCATATTAGATGACAATAAACTTACAAAGAAAGCAAAAGGTATTCCTCAAGGATATGTGAAAAAGATGATGAATTTTGACGATTTTAAAGCAGCGCTAAACAATAATGTCAGTTTTATCAAAACAAATGTTCTCAGAACAAATGATCATAAACTTGAAACGGATACAATTATAAAACGGGGACTAAGTAATTTTGATGATAAAAGATATTGCAGAGACGGAATTAATACACTAGCACTTGGACATTATGCAAGTAATTTTGTCTAAACATCAGAAATAATGTTCGAAAATTTAACATTAGTCGATGGAGTTAATAGCAAACTAAAAAAAATAATGGTCAATAACCAGCAATTATCATTTGAATTTAACGATGAAATTTCAGGTATTTGTTTTAGTAAATTTGACAGAATCAAAATCTCCCTTATCAAATCAGACGATAGTAAATATTTTAATTGTCTCAAAAGCTTGCGAGACGAGCTTGCACTAAAATATGACAATTTTCATGATTCGATCACCCAACAACAATATACTAAACTTAACATAGACTTAGATAGGTCGAAGGTTTTTGTAAAAGGTAGTAAGTATCTTCTCAGTAAGATAGCAATGAAAGAACTATTTGAATGTCGTCGAAAAGTAACCGGTAGAATTAAATTTTATTTGCATAATCATGACAGTACATTATACTTAATAGCGAGTGTTGATATTCTAGTGATAGGCGATGAAATTCTTTAAAAAATTAGATATAACTGTCTTTCTTTCTTGTATTTTTGTTTGCGAGATAGGTTTCATCATTTTTTACGATAAAATGTTTGATCCATGGAAACAGATAAAAGTGTCTAAAATCATTCATATACTATTTCCCCTTCTCTAAAAATATATAGAAAAATGTTTTCAAAGTCGTGTACGAGTAAATGATAAAATACCTTGGTTTTCTATGATGAAAAATAAAATTACAGTCTATTCGTTTGATATCCGATCAGATAGAGCACTGTTTCCTTTGTTAGCCCACTAAGAAAGCTGCCACTTGAACACAACTAATATATTTGCCATTGCAATTGTCTTGCTGTGAATAAAAATCAATCAGAGCGTCATAATATATTGTATGCCTCTGCCCACACGGAATTTCTATAATAACTGGATCATGTAATCATTCTGAAAGGTTAACAATAGGGAATTTCCAATGGATTTTTTAGAATATAACGCCGAAATCAGGTCAAAGGTAGGTCATTTGCAATGGATTTTCCTAAAACGCCTACTGCAAATCAAGGTTAAATAAAGGTAATTTCCAATGGATTTTCCTAAAACACCTACTGAAATCAAGGTCAAAGATATTTGCGATATATTTTTCCAGAATAACGATATAAAAGGCAGTTAGAATTGTCTTCATAGCCATTCTACTATAGGATTACGTGAACAGGTAAGTGAAAATATTTTTCTAACATATTTTTGACAAAATGTTAACATAGAAAGTTTTGAAGGGGTAGGGGGTCTCGGAGATAGGAACCTTGCTTACGTACACTGTATATGTTTAGAAATATCATTATCAAATAAAATATCAACCATATTGTCAATAAATGTCATCAAATCATCTGCCCAACCTCTTATTCGTTCGTCATTTTCAGTTGCGAATAACCATACTGATCGATATTTTGGTGATACATGGTAACCAACATTTTTAATACAATTGCTTATTATTTTAGGTTTCATACCAGTATAGCATGAGGCTGATTTGATTGAATTAAATCTCTAACAAAATTTGTTTGTCAGATCAAATCCAACATGTCGGATTGGATTATACTGATACATTATATATAATATTTCATTTGTTTAATATGAACAAATCTATTGGTCTAGAATCCCCTTTGGGTTTCAAAATTTCATCATTTTCTGAGATAAGAGGGTGGTTTTCTGAGGGAGAGGGGGTCTCTGAGGTGGTGAAAAAATGTCATAATATATTTATTCTTAAGGGGGTGGGGGTTTTCTAACCTAAAACCCTCTTTGGATTCGAAACCTCATCTATGTATACTACTGCGGTAGCATCAGTTTGGGGTTCGTCAAATCGTTTGCCGGGCTGCAATTCCACTTGCGCTTTAATGCATGTATGACATGATTGTTAATTAGTCGGCGTGGGGGTGCGTATCACCCACATGACGTTTTAATGTGTGCCCAGCATATTGTTGGTGGCTCATGTCAGGCGGTGGAAAAGGAGTTGGGACCGGTGTGGGTGCGCCTTGGCCTCTTCTGGTGGTTCCTGTGTTCCAGGTTATGAAAATTTTGAAATTTTGAAGAAATTTTATTTCCAAACGTAAAGTGTTCGTCTCACATTTGATTTTTTTTTTAAACATGATTATTACGTTTTGTTGTCTTTTGTTAGTATCTTAATTAAATTGGTTTTTGTCCAAGAAGCGGTAACCTATGATTTTGTCCTGTGCTGAACTTGGTGTTGTTATTACTTTTCGTTGCCAATTTGTGTAGCTGGGTATGATGGCTTTGGATTTGTAGCCACCTTATATTGTCTAAAGGATACGGGTCGGGTTATTACCTGCAGCGCATTGTGCAGTGTTACCCTGATGGTCAGGGCTTATGACCACCTTATACTCTTAGGCTCGTTTAAGGGCCAGGTGTGAATTTGGATTTGTATTAGGTCGTGGGAATAATTAGTTACCGCATTGTGCAGTGGGGCCCTGATGGTCTGGACTAATGACCACCTTATACTGTTTGGTTCGTTTTGTGCCAATGTGTGGACCTTATCGGATTGTTTGATTGTTGAGAGTCGATCTGACACTCCTTGGACTTTAAACCGAGTACCGTCACCAGTATTAGAGTTAGAGAAAGTAGAAATATATATAAATATTGGGGGGGGGGGGGGTTTTGGGGGGTATTTTTGTTAGAAAAAAGAAAAAGATGGGGAACTCTCTCACTCTAGTTATTGTTATTTTTCGTGCATTAATAGGGTTAGGTGGCAAGAAGGGTGATTGGGGCTAAGGGGAGGGTTTCTTGTCATGTAGGTATGTTTCTATCTTGCGCGGTTGTAATTTGTGAGTTTTGTTGTTTATTGTTGTTGTTAACTTGTAATTGGTTAAATTTTGATCCAATTTTTAAACGCAATGACATGAGCTTGGTAAAAGACAGATATCTTTGCTGAATAATCAGGTCACAAATCGACGTTTCAAAGACATCCATCTAGAAGGTTGCATCATATTTTGAACCGCCACGGTTATTGGATGATAGCGCAGGGCTTGCATCCAGAGAACCCTCGTAGTGCTTGCTTGACTGCCCTAGTTATTAAGTGAGCGGCTTCTTTTCCTTTTTATATTTACAGTGCGAGTGCTTGTTTAGGTGGTCTTAACTTTCTTTTAGGGTAGGGCTCGCAACCAGAGAACCCTCGTGGAACTTGCTTGGCTGTCAGGATAGTTTGTTTGTCAGCTACTGTTTTTAGATTTATATCTTTTAGTTGCAATTGTTTAGTTGGTGTTGAGAGTTTTTGTTCTGTTATATTGTTCCCCTTTTTCCTATGGCAGAAATAAATCCCAATATATTTGTGTACACCGA
>JAECUM010026416.1:0-27514 GCA_016617855.1 Megalonaias nervosa
GGAAGTCAAGGTCAAACAATCTATAGTTTTTCGCCAGCTGTTCCGCCTGGTTCACTGATGCAAATTTCTCCTCGACAAATAACATACTATCCGATTACTCCAGAAAATCAAATAACCAACATAACAATGCAGCTAACCGATCAATCAGGACGACAAATAGCTCTTAACAATGCAATTGTCACGTATTATTTACACTTACGCAATGTATATAGCTCGAGAGAAATTTTATAAACCTAATTTAATAACAGAGATGAGACAAAAAACGTTTATAGAAGAAAAATTGTAGATGGATCTTTTGGAAATATATTTACAAAGGTGATCGAGAATATCCCAGGAATTGCGCGTAAAGTAGCACCCATTGCACTTGACGCAGGTAAAGCGTTCGCGACGGGGACAGCTAGTGCAGCAGGCACCGTAGTAGGACAAAAAATTAAGGGCGCAACACCTACGGTGTCGGAAATAAAACGAGCAATATCAGATATTGCACCAACAGCGGAAACAGAACGAGTCATGATAGCTACAACAAAAACATTATTGTCACAACGCGGTGAGGAGGTGGTACGTAAGCTAGTAAACAAAACAAGACGAAAATTAGAGATTTACCTCAGATCTGACATTACAATTTTGTGCCCAGCGTGTGAAACACGTCGCAGTTTTGTGTGGCGATTATAAAATTTAAAAAATATGTCAGTTAAAAATTATCTTGATTTTGGTGAGGAATATGATACTAACAATACAACAACAGAATTCGAGTATACTGAATACCTCGAGGAGAACTCAAACGAACCAGATAGACCTTATCAGCGAATTTTTAATACCAGAGACGAAGATGTGTTTTCATTGCCGAACAAGGCTATGCTGGAAGTTCGTGGTAGGATATTAAGAGAAGGTGATGGTAATATTGCAGATGGCACAGAAATTGCGCTCGTAAACAATGGCTGGAGTTTGTTTAAAAGTGCACGACATCAACTAGCAAATCAAACCGTGGAGGATATTGCGGACTGGTTACCGCTTGCAAGTACAATATTAAATATTGTTTCGTTTAGCGATGATTATTCGAGATCAATTGCAACAAATATGACGTGGTTCAAAGATTCAGGAGAAGGACAAGCTGCTGGAAATGAATTTCGTACTGGTGCTGGTGCTCCTGGTGACAATAATCTAATCGGAGATGCTGCTGGTAATACTGCCGCGAATATTGGTCAGGCAATAAGAGCTGCAGTTGAAAATATACGACAACAACGTTAGAACGAGGGATATGCCAAAAGAAAAGAGCTTGCAGCAAGATCACAACAAGTAACAATGATGTTACCGTTAAGTACAATATCTGAATTTTGTCACGACTATCATAAAGTATTTCAAGGGTTGACACACACACTTATTTTAGATCGGGCAGTCCGAAATAATTGTCTTATTCGAGTCGGTGGAGCGGATGCAAAATTTGTGATTACGAAATTAGCGCTTTGGATGCCTAGAATTGTTTCATCAATAGCTAGGTTAACAGAACATAACACAACGTTAGAGGCTTTTACAAAAAATATTTATTTTCTTCAGAATAAAATATATAAAACGTGTTCCTAACGCAATCAATTACACAAGGCGTATTACAGCTACTTCAAGCGAACAATTACCAAGATATTTATTTATTGTCTTTCAAGAAACAGCACGACTTGGTAGCCAACTACAAAATAACTCTGTTTTTGATAACGCTGACGTTAGGAGAATATTTGTCAGAATAAACTCTAAACAGTACCCAGAACGAGCGATCGAATGTAATTTTACAACTGGCGCAACAAAAAATGTTACTAGAGCGTATATGTACCTGATGGAAGCGATGCAAAAATATCAGGACGCTGACAGCGGATCACAGATTAAAACTGAAGAATTTCGTACTCTTGATCCTATCTTTTTCTTTGACGTATCAAAACACTCCGATCGAATGATTAATTCAATCGCGGAAATAGAAATAACTTGGACGCTTAGAGGAGTTCCAGGGGCTCCTTTAAACGTATTTGCGCTTGTGTCTAGCGATAGATTCTTGACGATTGACTCAGTCAAAGGTAGATGACTGTCCAAGTTTAATCTAACAAACAAGTATAAAATGAAAACGGAATACACAGCTAGACATATATATAACACCCGCTCAAATTAAAAAATTATCAAAGGCTTGTTGCCAAACGTAATTCTGTCTCTGTAATGATATCCCCAAAGACGGACGCCGCCGCAGTGAAAGTAATGTTAACTCAAAACCAAATTAATAAGCTCGATCAAGGAAAACCCGTTGTTCTCAAACTATCTGTTGCACAGGTAAAATTTATAGCAAAACACGGCGGATTTTTTGGACCAGCACTTTCTGTAATTTTGCCAAAGATTCTACCGGTATTAGGAACACTGGGACTAGCATCAGCGTCAGGGGCAGTATCCGGAGCAACTAAAAAGGCGGTATCAGGCGATGGAATCAAACAAATTTTATATAACAATAAATAAGATAATGCCAGCTAAAAAGAAATCACCAGCGACAAAATTGTCAGCGAAGAAATCGCCAGCGACAAAATCTAAGAAAAAGAAGTCGCCAAGAAAAACAAAACAAGGAGGAATTATTCCTTTCGCTCCGCTGCTAGCGGGGTTATCAGGCCGTCTAATTCTAAGCCTGCTAGGGATAGGACGTGGAATGACTCTACCAGGCACCAGACGCCGTTGACGGCTTTGCCGTTGACGCCAGTGACGAAGTCACCTCCGTTGAGTAATTTCGATATAATTGAAAAATTAAATGACATTGTCGGATTTCGTGGAGTATATTCCAAAGACGAATTAGATAATGTACCAGCAGATGGTTCGTGTGTTGTAAATATACAAAACTTCGATGATGGATCCGGCACTCACTGGGTTGCAGTCCATAGCAATAAATATTTTGATTCGTTCGGACTTCCTCCGAGTGATCTTATAAAAAAATATATTTTTAAAAAATTTAAAAAAATAAATTACTCGTCTAATCAACTACAGCCGGTTGGAACATCAGCTTGTGGTCATTATTGTATTATGTTTATCCGACAGATGTCCCAATCCCCTTATTTTTTAAAATTTATTTTACAGTTTGACAATCAACCTTCTCACGTTAATGATGAGATTGCAATGAATTTTATCTGAACTAAGGAATATGTCAACATACTGTCTCAAATGTAAAACTACTGCAGAGACTAAGGATGAGACAACTGAAAAAACAAAAAATAATAGAACAATGTTAAAAGCATTTGCGCTGTTTGCGGTAGAAAAAACAATGTTTTGAAAGAAATTATCCGGAGCTGGAATGTGCCCTGACAATGTCAGGGAGGTTATTTTAGTAGATGATTAATTGACGAAGGTAAATATTTTTGTCGACGATTAAAAAATAAAATGAAATGTAATTGCAATTGTGATAAAGATCTTTGTATAGAACAAGAAAAAATTGTTACATACTGTCAATCATGCAATCGACGTGAGGTAATTGCCAGCGGCATTGACATCCAGAAATTTATTGGAAAATTACCGAAACCAAAAGGAGGCTGGACATTGCCTGGCCATAACTATACTGGGCCGTACAGTCTACTGGACGAACAGTTAGACGAAAATGATAATCCATTACCAGGACAAGAACCTTATAATCAAGTCGATGCAATAGCAATGCGTGATCATATTTGTAATCGTGATAACGAATAAGATAAGTAAGTCTGTGATAAGGTAATGCCAGATGAACTTAAAGATATGAAACCTGTAAATATGAGAGAACGAATTGATAGAAGGTTAGTTCAAACAATGATAGGAACAAAATATAAGTTAGGTCATGGAAAAGAATTGTATGATGATCTGGCATCAGAGCTACATAAACTTTAAAAAAAAAATTCCGAGACGTAAAGTTGTCGCAAATGCCGTTAACGATATCTGGGCGACAGATTTAGTTGATGTGTCAAATCTTGCTAAATTTAACGATAGTAAAAAATATCTTTTAAATGTTGTAGATGTTTTTAGTAAATACTCGTTTAGTCTACACGTCTTAGATAAAACAGGAACATCGATAACTGATGCATTAAAACAAATAATAACAAGTACAGAAAGAAAACCAAACAGAATCTAGACTGATGACGGAGCGGAATGTTTTAATAAAAAATTTGAGCAATTTTTGGAACAAAATAACATAAAAAAATATGTTACAGGAAATGAGGGAAAAAGCGTTGTCGTTGAAAGATTTAATCGTACACTAAACGAGCTGATACATAAACATTTGACAGCTAAAAACACAAACAGATATATTAATGATCTTTCAAAAATTATTAACAAATATAATAACACGAAACACAGATCAATGAAAATGTCACCAAATGACGCAATTAAAAATCCGATTCTTGCAAATGAAAACATGTACCGCAGACATAAATTTAATGTTGGTGATAAAGTTAGAATTTCTCTGACGAAAAGAACATTTGAGAAAGGATTTACCCCAAACTGGACTGAGGAAGTATTTGTTGTTGATAAAGTTTTACTGACAATACCTGTAACATATGCGCTAAAGGATTTATTAGGAGAGCCAATAACCGGTAGTTGTTACAAGCAGGAACTACAAAAAACTGGGGAAGATATATTTGTTTTGAAAAAGTTATCAGGAAAAAAGAAAATAAAAGCCTTGTCAAGTGGCGCGGGTACAGCGATAAATTTAACAGCTGGGTTCCAACTCGGTCGATAAAATAATATTGTCATAAATTTCCTCGTACTTACGTTTGACAGATTTACATTTTACAGGTTTACATAACGATATTAGATATTATCTGCGATCGTCAGAGATCATCATTAGGTTAAAAATCTTGACAAATAAAAGTCAAATTTTATATTTTTCTGTCGGTCTGGAATTTTAATGTTTAAAAAGGGTTTTATCAGCCGCCAAAAAGACTGATTTTCATCTACTGAAAAATTAAATTTAGAGATTTTCTGTAATTTTTTTTTATCAACCACGCCAACAATTTCGTCTTGTTCATCGTCGCTGTTAAATGGAATATCTTCTTCTGTATAACCAACAGAGTTGTGTTTATCGCTAAAGACAGCATCGTCTGCTGTAAAATTATCATCCGCGATTCTGTCGAAGGCGTAAATATCAGCAAGTCGTTTTATCAAGTTCATATTATAATATATTTTTATCTAATTTATTATTATAAATGACTAACGAGATAAAATATCATCAAAAAATTTATATATTAAATTACAAAGAATTAGCCGAAGCAGTGCGAAAATGTGTGTCGGGATAGAGTTCTTATTTTGTTAACGTTAATGTGATGCAAGGTGATTCTAATAAAATTCTGCTAACAGCGGCAGAAAAAAAATAAACTTAATGAAATCACAGTAATAACGCAAAAATTTAACAAAGATGATGTGTTAATGTTCGATCATAATTGCTTAACTAAAAACGAGCTGGAAAATATAATTAATTGTCGTATTTGAAGATGATTGTGTCAAATGTCAATTCTGATGTTGCCGTATTTGTTAGTCCATCTGCAACATATTTTACTGCCCTAGGATTAATTTTAAAATGTTTTGCAGCAGCTGTTATCGAAGGAAATCTTAGTTCCTCATTTGTTTCAAGATTAAACGAAACAATAGGTTTAACTTTACTAAAATTATTCTAATTACCTGTGCTTCCTCGTCGGATATTTTCTTGCTGAGTGGCAAGATCGAGGTTTTCTGGACGATTATCTGTTTTAACGCCGTTGACGTGGTCTATCACTAAACCATCAGGTATAGGTCAGCTAAAAGTTTCGTAAACAAATCTGTGGCTATAATAACCAAACCTATCCGTTTTACTTCCACGAACAACTACAAGCAAGTATCCATTATTTTGTAAATTACCTAATACTTTGTTTGTTTGTATATTTCGAATAATTCCTTTGTCAGATGCCTCGTATAAGTCAAATACGGGATGAGGTTGAAATTCATCTTGCAAAGACAAGTTTTCAATATTATCATCAGTTACTTTGCTATTGACATGACATACTCGTTGTCCTTCTGGAATTTCATCTCAAAATAGAGTATAAATAAAATCTTTTTTAAACATTTCAACTCTCTCGGTATCTCCTTCCGATTTTACGCTTATAGTATAACCAGCTGGTGTTGATTTACCAAACGGTTTTTCGTACTTGACGTGAATCACTGAACCTAACATATTTCCCGCATACAAGTTGTACTTGGGATGAACATTGATATTCTTCCTGTTCCTCTGCCGTCAGTCTTATGTAACTCAAATTTTGTGTCATTATACCTTAAACAATTTATATCTCTAATTGATTTTTCAACTAGCAATATTAATTAAATATATAAAATGTTATATAACAATGCTGAAATTGCGAGATATAGCCAAAAAGAGCCTTATAGGAGAATTTACAAAGTAGCTACCGCGTTTCTCGATTACGATAACAGTTATAAATTTGATGGCCCAGGTATTTTAGCAAATCTTAACTCTACAAATTTGTTTCATCTTCTGTATCCGACTGTAACACGAGAACTTGCAGTACATAAAAGTATCAAACTAATAGTACAGTATCATGTTATTTTATCAAAGTTACATGCACCTCAAAAAGATACAGAGATTTCTGAACCATATTTAACAGCTAAATCACGAAAAATATTACCTGGAACAAATATTTCCTCAGTTGCCGATGAAATACATCAGAAATAAATAAAAAAATTGGAAGAATTTTCTGCATCAGGATCAGGTTGGAAATTTGAAATGATAAAAGAAGTTTTATTTCACACAGCAAGATATAACGTACTTCGCGTACTTCTTACGTTGATCTCCCTCAAAAAATTAAAAACAAAAAATTTTTCATAAACGTAAAAAAACTCTGATAACAAATGTTTCCAGTGAGCTATTCTTTCTGCGATGTTTCCAGCAGAAAAAAAATGCTGATCGCGTCTACAAGTATATTAGTCACGTATCAAAATTAAATTTTAATGGCATTAACTTTCCAGTTGCAGAAAATCAGATACCAAAGTTTGAGGGACAAAGTGGTGTTACAGTTAATGTGTTTGGTTTTGACGAGCGTGAAAATGTTTATCCAAGGTATATTTCAGCATTTGCTACACAAAACACAATAAACTTGCTGTTTTATAAATGACATTTCGTTCGGATAAAGAACTTTAACGGCCTAGTTAGCAGACAATATAATAAAGATAAAAATAAGAAATATTTTTGTTATCGTTGTTTACAAAGTTTTTCTAAAAATGAAAAACTGCAAGATCATGTTAAATACTGTGTTAATGTTCAAAAAATAACAATGCCAACAGAGATGGAAAAAGTTTTAAAATTTAAAAATTATAATCATAAATTAAATATTCCGTTTGTTATTTACACCGACTTCGAGTGTCTACTTGTTCCTGTACTTGGCGCAGAAAATGATCCAAATAAATCAAGCACCAGATAAATACAACAGGTTCCCTGTGGAGCAGCTTATAAAAAGTAGTTTCTTGCGCTAACAACAATATTTCAAGTCCAATAAAATTGCGTGTGGTTACTAAAACATTTAATAGATGATGTTAATAAAATCACCGACAAAATATCTAAAACAGCTCCAATAAAAATAACACCCAAACAACTACTTGATTTCGACAAGGCAGTTAATTGTCATATCTGAGAGAAACCAGTCCTCGGCCCTGATAAAGTGCGCGATCACTGTCATCTAACCGGCCAATATCGTGGAGCCGCACATAATAATTGTAATTTGAAATTTCATGCGCCAGATTTTATTCCTGTCGTTTTACATAATGTTCGTGGTTATGATAGTCATATCATTGTCGAAGCATTTGGCGATGAGGAAATTAAATCTGAACTAAAATTAAATAATACAATAAAATGTATTCCAAACAATTTTGAAAAGTATATGTCAGTTACGCTTGGCAAATTACGCTCTATCGACAGTCTGCAATTTATGGCGGCGCCGCTGGATGAGCTTGTAAAAGGTTGTAGCAGTTTTGGTAATCTACGAAGTTGCTTCGGTAGGGATTATGCCTACCTGACAAAGAAAGGTGTCTTTCTGTAAGAGTATCTCGACGACTGGAGCAGATTTGATGAAACTTCTCTTCCTGACAAAGATCAATTTTACTCTTAGCTAAACGGTGAAGGTGTATCAGATGGTGAATATAGTTATGCACAAGATATTTGGAATAAATTTGGTTGCAAGACACTTGGTGATATTATGATTTATATTTGAAAACAGATGTGTTATTACTCGCTGATGTTTTCGAGAGCTTCGTAAAGTTAGTCATGAAAATTATGGATTAGACCCGTGTTGGTATTATTCTGCTCCAGGATTGTCATGGGATGCTCTGCTAAAAACAAGTAAGATAGAATTGGATCTCTTGACAGATGTTGATATGTTTAATTTTATTGAAAAGGGATTCGCGGCGGAATTAGCGTTATAACAAAAAAATATGCGGTAGCTAATAATAAATACCTAAAAAACCACAATAAAAATTTACCGTCAAATTATATTATTTACTTTCACTCTAATACTTTGTAAGGTTACGCAATGTCAGAGCCAATGCAGTGCAGTGGATCAATTTCTTAAAGAAACTGAGAAAAATCTCCCAGAAAATGTAAGTTATTTTGTTGAAGTTGATCTTGATTATCCTACTTCGTTACATGATCTTAACGACTATCTGTTTTGTGCAGAGTCAATGATGACCGATTATAGTTTATTATCGCCTGAACAACAGGCAATGACAACAGCAAAAAATTCGATCGTTAATAAGCTAGTTCCAATTTTACTCAGTAAACGGAATTACGTGATATATTACAAAAATTTAAAAGAAGCAGTCGACCACGGCTTAATCCTTAGGAAGGTTCATCGCGTACTAAAATTTAATCAATCTCGTTGGATGGCAGATTGTATTGATTTAAATACCAAACGTCGTGCTATTGCTAAGACCTACTTTGAGAAAAACTTTTTCAAGTTGATGAACAATTCAGTGTTCGGTAAGACCATAGAAAATATCAGAAAGCGAGTCAATATTGAAATTGTAAATGATGTAAATCGCAGAAATAAATTAGTCAACGATGACGGTTTTGTCAGTAAGAAAATATTTAATGAAAAGCTTGTTGCAATACAGCGACGAAAGACAAATTTAAAGTTAAATAAACCGATTTATGTTGGTGCAGCTGTACTTGACATATCAAAATGGCTAATGTACGACTTTCACTATAATTTTATCAAAAAGCTTTGGCCAGATTCGCAGTTGCTATTTACTGATAGGGACTCACTTGTTTATAACATAAAATGTGAGGATGTTTATCAAGATATTTATGATCTTAAGGAGTTATTTGATTTATCAGATTATCCAGCAAGTAGTGGATTTCATGATCCAGTAACAAGAAAATCATCGGCAAGATGAAAGATGAATTTATGTTTGTGCCAGTTAGGGAATTTGTTGGACTAAGAAGTAAAATGTACGCTGTAATTTTAGATGAAAATAAACTGACAAAAAAAAAGATATTCCTCGCGGTTACGTAAAAAAGTGTATGAAATTTGATGATTTTAAAGCAGCGCTAAACAATAATGTCGGCTTTATTAAAAAATATGTTATCAGAACAAATCTTCACAAACTTGAAACAGTTACAATTATAAAACGTGGACTAAGTAATTTTGACGACAAACGCTATTGCGAGGACGGAATTAATACGTTTGCGTTTGGACACTATGCCAGTACAAGAGGTGATATATTCGATATCATCTTTAATTAATTTTGTCTAAACTTTAGAAATAATGTTCGAAAATTTAACGTTAGCCGATGGAGTTAGTAGCAAAATTAAAAAAATAATTGTTAATGGCCAGCAATTATCATTTGAATTTAATGATGCAATTTCAGGTATTTGCTTTATTAAATTTGACAGAATAAAACTCTCGCTTATTAAATCAGATAACAGCAAATATTTTGATTATCTTGAAAAGTTACGAGATGAACTCACGTTAAAGTATAATAATCTTCATGATCCGATCAGTCAAGAAAAATATACCAAAATAAATATTGGCTTAAAGCGGTCGAAGGTTTTCGCAAAAGGTTGTATGTATTTTGTCAACAGGGTAGTAATGAGAGAGTTATTTGAATGTCATCACAAAGTAAGCGGAAAAGTTAAATTTTATTTATATAAGCACGATGATGAATTATTTATGTTAGCTACCGTTGATGTTTTAATGATAGGTGATGAGATTCTTTAAAAAAATAAGAAAGGACTTACCTGCTCACATACATATCCACTTGCTGAATGAGCACGGAGAAAAATTGTGCCTGCCTTTTATAGCGTTAAAACTCCTATGCGAAATTTCCATTATGTAATCTTCGGAATTTCCATTACGTAATTTTCCTGAATGTTCTTTGGAATTTCCATTACGTAACTTCTAGAATGTTCTTTGGAATTTCCATTATGTAATTTCTAGAATGTTCTTTGGAATTTCCATTACGTAATTTCTAGTATGTTCTTTGGAATTTCCATTACGTAATTTCTTGGAATTTCCGCGATCTTTTACCTGACAAAGTTATATATGTTCTGGAAAATCCATGATGAGTCATTCTGGAAATTCCGCGATCTTTTACCTAACAGAGTTATATATGTTCTGGAAATTCCGTAATGAGTCATTCTGGAATTACGAGTAGTAGAGGGAAACCAGGTGTTTCTAGATCAGAGACCCCCTTATTTTGTCAGAAATGTAAAAGTCATCATCGAAGCTGAAGAAAATGTCAAAATAGAAGTTTTATGGAGGGGAAAGAAAGGTTTCTGAATTAGAAACCTGGTTTTCTTCTACTACTCCATCTAACTATACAGAAAACTTACTCGAGGAAACGTTTCAGTGTTTCGCGCTCATTTGGGACGGGGTGGGAATGGAGAGCACAGGACCCCGATCCACCCCTGTTTTATGCATACTTTCCTACAACAGTTCTACACATACCTCTATTTACATCACTAGGTCTTTATTAAATATTGCATGCGAAGATGGCAGCTATAATCTTTATATATTGTCAAAATTGCTTGGAATTAAATAGTTTGCTTCCTTTTCTTGGAAAACATAGATATTTGTTTGCAGGACATTCCGATTAATAATCAGATAGTGTTACATAAGAAAGTCGAACGATGAAATGAGGCACATGTTTCTATTTGCGTCGAATTCGTGTGCAATTTTTTGATGCATTTGATTTTGAATTTCACGGAATTCAAATAGATTCCCAAGCAAAGAAAAGAACCTAAAATCCCATTAGTCACACCGTATGATCCAAACAGTGAAAATCTAGATTTTGACAGAATGTGGAAACATAAAATTGATTATTTTAAACATTTTCAAATAATAATTGCTAGTGATTCAGTTTATTACTAATTTGCTGTTCACATAAAAATAAATATATGAGTGCTAACAACCGTACTGCAAGGAAAATGTTTTAAATTTTATAAAAGGAAAGAATTTGTTTGATACTTTTGGAGAATATGTCATGACAGTGAAAAGGTTATATGCATGGGGTAGAAGTAATCCTTAAGGCCAAGCAAGATTAGACTATTTTTGTACATACACTACACCATTTTGGACACATCCATGTGCCATTGGGAACGCATCCAGTGGGCCATTGGGACAAATCCCCTGAGCCATTTGTAACACAGCCACTGATCCATTTGGGACAAATCTACTGCGCCATTTATGACAATCCACAGCGCCGTTTGAGACACATCCACTGGGCCCTTTGGGACACATTCATTGCGTCATGTTATAGAATGTGATCGTTCTTGAACTGTTACAAATATTAATTACATGACCATGAAAGAGGCAGAGGTAATAGAAATGTAATTATTCTCTTCTAAAATACAAAGACTACGTCACGCTAGTAAAGAAAACATATAAAAAAGATGTGATTTTTATATACAGACAACAAGAGGACAGCCAAGATTTCATTGGTACATTTTAAATTTAATATTGATAATATGTATTTCAGCACGAAGCAAATAAAGAGAGAACGTAAACTCAGAAAGTAAAAGCGGTTCAAAATGGAAATTAATTAGTAGAAAATTAAATAATTGAAAACTTAGTAAGAACAACAATAACACAATAATTCAGATGAAAATAAAAAAGGCAGAGTTACATGAAGTGAGTACATAAAAATCGCCAAAATGTCTTTTTAAAAAATCGTATAAATAAAGCAGTGAATAAGCTAATAGGTGAACATAGTAATGAAATTACTAATATGAAATATATTTCAAACAAGCAAACGCATTTTATGAAAATCGTTATCTTGAAATCCCAGAATTACAGATACTACAGTTGATATATAATAGGAAAGCATCCAGTCAAATTAAATGATAAATTAAAATGTAGAGGAGGAAATATATTACGAAAAATATCTTTAAGGTGGTCGGAAGTATAAACAATTCCACGGCACTTAGACTGGATTGATTAATGGTTGACTTCTGTACAGTTGCTTGGGAAATATTTGGAACAAAGTAATATATGACTAATAAATAATGGATATGGGACTGGTTCGTTTTCTACATCACAAAAGCTAAGTGTTATCATCTGCATACCTTAATAGGTTAAAAAAAAATGTTTTTGTGAAAAACGTGAGGCCTATTTCTCTGTTGAGTGTTATATATACAATAGCATCTCCTTATATCAATAGACTGAAGAAAGTTCTGAATGATATTATATACGAAGGTCAATAAGGCTTGATATATATTTGATTCATTGGTGAAAATACTAGTATTCATTTATGACATTTTATTTGAATAAAGAAAAATAATTCCCCCGGATAGTTTTAACTATTGACTTTGGAAAAGTTTTTGATGCTACACATGGCTTTGGCATTGTCAAATTTATTTGTCAACCGACATTTGTATCAAACATAAATAGGCAAACCGATTTTTCCTTTCTGAACTTCCCTTTCATATCAATTTGATACTGTTAAAATCATTGACATCAAGGACTAACATTATCTCATGATGCCAAATGAGATATGTATATTGATAAGATTTATCTATGTTGTTTGCGACAGCAAAAGCTTTAAAGAGAATAACAATAATTAAACTGTATACACTGTTCCTGCGTACAATTTCAGAATATGCTTGTGAAATCTAATTGCTCACTGCAAGATTATGAAAGACTGGGTAAACATTCAAATGGATGCTGCATGAGACATTACTGAAATACCCATTCATTATTCTCGAGCGTCTCTTTAGGCCAAACTGGTTGTAAACCCCTGCACAGTGATGGAATAAGAATGGAATATGCATGTGTATTCCATTATAAGTAATCAAGTACCTTTAAGCGACTTTCTTCCACAAAGGAGATATGACGTATACAATTGCCGTAAAACAAAATTCACTACCAGACTTCCGATTCTTCAGAGGTCTTTATTCCCCATTTACGACTGCTCTTTGAAACTCTCTCCCTCAAGATATCGAAAATGGAATAATTCTTTCTAAAACAAGTGAAGAAAAAAGTTGGTCTTATCCATCTAATGGGTCACTACGGTATCATGCCATCAGCAAACGTCACCTTAATAATCTACATACTAAATATAGTCATGTATATAGCCTCCTCAAAATCAACCTATCAAAAAATGAACTTAGTTAACTCTCCCATGTCTATAATGAAAATATTCAACTCTATCTGTTAAATTAGCCCCTGTTTAATACAAGAACCGTACAGCTCTTTCGCTCGATCTTTCAAAACACTTATCGAACTCTAGCTTTATTACCGAATGGTGATATCGAAACAAATAAAAATACAAACACTGAAAAATTGCTAAATGGTTAGAAAAATGGCAACGAAACTAGTCTTTTTAATACTTACAATTATATTATAATTCCTAAATGTATAAAATAAACGTAACAAACAATAAAGAAAATTAAGAATGGTCGTAATGCGTGTAAGCAACGCTCTCTCTCTCTCTCTCTCTCTCTCTCTCTCTCTCTCTCTCTCTCTCTCTCTCCAGACGATATAATCCATTTATGTCCCAAATAATAAACATAATGGAACTTTTCGATATTATCAATAAAAAATTAATTCTGCACATTAGAATTATGTATTGTTTTAGACTCATTACCACTATAATGTATGTACTTGCAAGATGCGGATCCCAAGGTTCTCCAACCTTGGCATCACTTGACAGGTTTGGCGGAATAAATAAAAAATGATAGACAGAAGAAAAACGGCAGACATACAGACTAGGGGAAGAGAGATCATGTTTGTTACGCCCAGTCTGTATATCAAGTGTCATATTTTTCTCAGATTTCAAACTTGTTCTTGCAATGTACATATTGTTGTTTACATTTATATCTGAAGATTTTAATTAAAAATCGGGGCAGATACACCCTTCTACTGCTGTTTCACTGTACACCAGCATGCATATCTTCTGACTAATCACGCAGATAGCATGCTCACGTTCAGAGATACATTCACCTGTAACCCTGAAGAGAAAAGGAAATATCTATGCCGCAGGTTTTGTTACACCTAATATGTTTATAAGAATTTATTTATTTCATTCAGTTATTGATATAAAAGCAAACATTTATGAACTCACTACTTTTGGTTCGCAGATTTTATCTTTTAACTAACAACTTCATGAAAGATCCATGAGCGAGTTACTTACAAAATAATTTTTAAAACATTGCGCCCTATAAACACTACAAATGCATTACAAATTATGATCATATCAAACCAGTGTCGTTATGTATAAAAAGCCCGTCATCGAGTCCTTCATGTTCGTTAAATTTATCCCAAGAACAACCATTCATTGTTGATAGATGGCTCAAAATACGTGTCATATGTTCTTGTGTCAAAGGTGTTTTTAAAAGTACAGAAAAATAAGGGAAAAAAAGATATAAACACTTCTACATGCCATATTAAATAACGGAAGTTTACATCGTTATGTTGTATATGCCACTCTGTGGATGTCAATATCCTAGTTATTTATAGACATTATTCGTCCTCTTTAGGATCTAGTCTAAGAGTAAGGGGATCTGACATGAATTCATGCATAATAATGAAAGAAATACAGTGTATTCGAACACACTTGTAACGAAAGGAAATTAGTCGTCTGGACGGTTGAAAAGATATGTTTGGCGTTGTAGAAATAATTGATGATTTTTGTAGCCCACGACCTAATTAAAAATTAAGCTTTCCGCTTAACAATGCAACTCCAATACTCATAACTGATATCCAATCGGAAAAGTGTAGCAATAGTATGGATATCTTGTCAAGATATTTCAACCAGATGTGAAAGATCAACAGCTTTTTCGATCAAGTAGAACTTTCATTTGTACTCTTTAATCGTTGCTTTATAATATTAAAAATACACTTCTGAATTATAACACGAATTTAGGCTAAAAATATAAACAAAATTAATCAAAAATTGTTTTCAAAATCTTCTCTATCGATTTGAATCTTTCTTTTCCTAACAGTTGTGGGTTGGCTAAACACGTGCTCGCTTATACGCATACGGTCATCTCTGGCATTCATGCTTACGTCTCACGTGCAACACCAGTTTTCGCATGTGGTCACAACGCGATGTGTATACACATGAGAGTCGTCTCCTGCGGTAGCAAATCTTTGAATATTTAATATCAAGTTAACCCTAAATTATTGGAGTTTGTTATTGCCAAGTTCATATCGTGCTTTTAAATTAAGGCGAAGCGGATTGATTCATGAAAACTGAGGCATCTTGCCATGGAAGCGTAAAGTTTATGTACTGTCTAATATTTTTCATAATACATGCATCAGTGACCCAAAGCTCTCGCCCAATGAAAGCAGTTAAAGATGAGGTTTAACATGTCAAGAACACGTTTATGATTTAAGACGATTTTGATGCGAAAAAAGTTAAAATTCCAATGTGTTAGGTAACAAAAAAAAAACCTATTATTAAAAATATATGCAGTATGAAAATAAATTTTATTTTTGCAGAAAGGCCATGAATTCTATTGCTTGGAAAACTATTGTATGAATCATTTCCTGCCGTTCTTCTAAGTTTTGACGTAATATTCACAACTTTACAACCTAACACTTTAATTCCGCTATACAAGCGTCCTTCTGTTTTGAAAAAACCTTTGTTGACTCTCTATATATCTATTTATATTGCAACACCCCCTTTCGAATGTTATTAATAGCTGCAGTTGCTCACAGGACTTAACTGTTACTCTTTATCTCTTATATTTTAACATTCCACATCACAAACAAAATAGTTTATGCTTTTCTATGCAAATCTACATTCATATCTAATACACATATCCACTGTAATACTAAAATCAGTGGACGTACGTGCAGTCCAGTGGTGCGCGTAAATGGGTGATCGAACTGGATGTCACGAAATTGTATGTACAAAAATACCAATGCATTATATACGAACATAAATATAGATTAGGTTTTCTAACCATACAGCGTTACCCATGGTGTACAGTTTTGTCTTGCTACGGCGAAGTTACGATCTTCAGTTGCTGCTCACATGGAAAGTGCTGTCAAGGTGGGGAAGGGGTGTAGGGCGAGGCGCTTGCTTTTTGTATTGCTTCTATATATTGTTACAATGCACATGAGCCTTGTCAGGGAGCCATCCACTTTCCGGTAGCAGTCTTCATCAGTGGAGATACTTTTAGGTATTCTTTATTGCTATTCTCTATATGTAATAAAACTGTGTGATACCTTGAAACTTTTGAGAGGGTCACACGTATGCCACAAGACGCCATGCTATCGGAGAGAATATCGTATATTTTATGTTCGACATATTTGGAACTGAATAGACAAGTTGAATTCAAGCATATTTTGTATGAAGCAAACGATGACAGGCGTTCGAGAGTTTTATAGTCCAGTGCGATTATTTTGCCACAAGCAGATCGATGTAACACGGCTGTGCTATTCATAATCTCTAACAAGAGTTCTTATGGAAGAAGAGTTTAATTTTTATCATGTGTACGCATGCGTAAAGTATATCACCGTGTTCGTACTTAAACAAACCTTGATGGGTGACTCATGTATTACACGGTTCAGTTGTTCTATTTCTATTTGTATGAGTAGTTGTTGACATCTGTGGAGTTGTTTAACCCGGATATCGTTGTCAATGGTAACTGTGGTGACGATGAGGAACGGATGATACTGATCGATTCATCCTGAGGGCCAAGGGTTCTGGACCAACAGGTCTGCGCAGCAGCGAGGTTCCCGAGAAATCCCTCAGCAGGCTGGGTGGAGAGAGATACATTAAATCATTCCTTACATATTCATCGGATGTAGAGGATTGGGATTATTCGTGATCTCCATGCGAATATAATATATTAGCACCATTATATTTGTTCTTGAGCTTTATGTTGGTTTCGTCCATAATTCAGTATCTTTATATATTTAGACAATCTAATGCAACATCATACTTTGTGACGAACTATACATTTCTACCATATATGTTGGTCAACCATATTACACTGATCATATCTGTTACAAACTATATATTTATGACTATATTTATGACATCCATTGACGCATTTATGTGCATTTATCATATCTGTTGACAAACTATATGTTTATGATAGCCACTGACGCAATTTATGTGTATTTATCATATCTGTTGAGAAACTACTTACACGTGTACTCGTATCTATTGATGATTTGTGCTAGCATTAAATTGAGTACATTCCTTTATTTTGTGTATAATATTAGTTAACAGAAATTGCGTGAAAATTGATATACATACCAGCTGAGGTGTGGAACTGGTCTTTAAAACCGCTTTATAGAATTGGGTGCGTCTTCTTGCGCATGTGCAGGTCAAGTCTTTCAGTCCCGTAGTTTAAATAGTTTGTGTGAGACGAACGTAAGGTTATATAATATTCATTAACTTGCATTACAAATAAACATCTCATTCATTATATTCAACCACGTTCGTCTTCACCCTGTTAAACTGGACCAGTACAATCCTTACAAACATCTCATAACTAATACAATAGTGTGAAGTCAAAAGAATGGATTAAGTGTGATTGATTATATTTATTACGGACGTTTCACGGTGTGAGAGCAAAAGGTGATACATCGTATAGGCTCATTTTTATAGTCATCTATATGTATCATTAAACTTTCTGTCGTGAAATACCAAAAGTGATCTCCAGTATTCATGATTTGAAGTCTTTCTACACCAGCAGCTGCGAGTCAAGTAAAATCAATGAATAATATTCCCCATACGATTGAAAGATTTAATTACAGATCGCAATTCCACATATTACATGGATTTCTCCACCCTCTCTTATTAAGGAGCGGCAAATTGAATGACGACCGAACCGTTGTGGGCAGTGTTTGCAGACGTAATTTCATATCTTCTGGACATAATAAGGTTAAAGTCTCAGTTTGAACAAAGACTTGTACTTGCAAAACTTGCCAGTGTTAAAACTTAAGTGGGTTCATCGACGGAATCACTAGCCAAACCTAAGCATATCAATAGTAAGGTGCTATGCCATTTTTACGTAACTAGACTAATGTTCAATGGTGTAACAATGAATTAAGTGTTGTTCATTTTTTACGAACCATGGTCGAATAACTTCTATTCCATGTTAATTTGTGTGTAAAAGGTGTCATTATCAGTTGGCAAAATAATGTGGCTAATGTAAGGAAAGAAAAGCCAGATTCCATCAGAATTTAGAACTCCTCCCCCATTTCTCTCTCTCTCTCTCTCTCTCTCTCTCTCTCTCTCTCTCTCTCTCTCTCTCTCTCTCTCTCTCTCAAATTATATGCAATTAATGTGAAATAAATCTTTAACAAATATACCTTGAAAGACTATATTGTTTACATTAGGAGCCCTTTAGGGGACAAACGGGAAAAGCTATGTTAAATTTGTCCATAGGTTAAAGGTGGTATTATCGTGATGAATGGCAATATTAAAATTCTTAAGCGAACAAGGGTCGAATGTTTATGAAAACAAAGAAGAATGGTAATGTCAAAATTTTGTATTTACAATCCAACCCCCCCCCCCCCATCTAGAATCCAACACAACACATATACTATTCAAACATACACCCTCGCTCCGTAAACCGTTTGCATTACAATACAACACTCAGTTTAAAATTGCAATTCGAACACTCAGTATATACTATCCATTATACTCCTTTTGACCACTATCCAAAACCACCCCTTTAATCCAACACTAGCTTTTTATTACAATCGAAATACACGCCCATAATATCCAACTAAAAGGGTAGGAGTGTTTATACGCACAATCCTTAGTTACACACAAACATACTATCACACACAAGGCTAGGAAGTGTTTGTAGACACACTGTCACATCCTTAGGCACATGCTATTACATGAAAATGTGATTTAAGTTCATGTTTCAGAGGGAAAATACTAAGACATACACAACACATGATGCACAAAACAGAACACTAAAATCATTGGTAAATAGTATTAGTATCTCTCTTTTATTGATATATGGGTTGCCCTTAGGTTGGGGTTGGTCGGTTAACACGAGTTAAGACAAGAATCGCTTCAGACACCCTTGCGGTTCCACATTTATTCTTCTTTTCTACATCGATGTGTATGTGATCCTGGTAATGGCATACGATGTCTTCACATGCACTGGACAGTCCAGGTTGAACAGTATGCACGAAATGATGGTTGATGACTCTACACTGTTATGTATCTCTAACTTTTGTAATTTTTATTCATGACTGTAAATTGTCGTGATTATCTATAGCTGGATTTGGCATACATGCAAAGGGTCTATTTAAAGGTGTCATGAACGAAAAATTCTAAAAATAGATGCTTATGTACGTGTTGATAGTTACTAATAATAAAATTATTAGTAAATATGTTTGCAAGTTTCGGGCTTTTTCGCATTGGACAGGTTGGTCAGGTGGTATCTTAGAAGAATTAACTTATTTTCCATTGGAAGGGTTAGGTCACATGAATAGGTATTCTGAAATATTGGACTGAGTAATAAGACCTGTCACGTAGGGTATATTGCGACATATAGTCGTAATAGACTCTTGAAAGTCTATATTAAGAGAGAAATAAGCAATCGTATTCATTCCTAATTTTGGATTCATTCTTTTTCGGATTCTTATTTCATATGTTGAAATAAGTCTGCAGATGTGTTTAATGCTGTGTTTAGATAATTTGAGAGGAAACATTAGTTACGATTATTCAGCGGAAATAGAAAGTGCTCATTTGACTATAACATTACTCTGGGACTATTGTGAATTATTCCAAGGACTTCTGAACAACGCCATTTTGACACTTCAAGACTGATAGCGACCACTATATTCATGGATCAGAAGTTTATACGGAACTTTTCATTTATTTTGGACTTTGATAGAACTTTTATCAGGATTAGTTCAGATTCAATTCACAATACTGTAAGTTCCTCCTAAAGTTTGAATATAACATTGATAATTAAATTGTTTGGTACGTTTTATAAAATGTGTTGGTTTTGTTTCTTTTTGTTACTTAGATTTTAACTATAGAGTCGTAGCAGAAATTTGGGGCTCGTCCATGATACGAATTTTAGAAATATTTCTGAGAAATTCAAATTGTTATAAAATTTAAATTCATTTCAGTTCGGAAATTTCTTTGACCCTGATCTTTTGATTTTCACATAGAAACCAACAAGTTTTCACAATATTGTTTAGGGTGGAGAGTTTTGTTTCCAATCCGGAAAGATTTATTTGCTGGAGCTTGCCAACCAATATTCTCTTTCGGACATAAAATCGTCTATGTCAAAACAGGAAATTTTAAATATTTTGGTTAAGTATTTAAGGGAAACGGAAAATTTTAAAAACCAGACAGAAATATTAAGAAACCTTCAGATGTAAAAAGAAGAAACAGAAATGGAAATGAAAATGCAGAGAGAGAATGAAGTTGATTAGATATTCTTCCTTTGGCTAACACATTTATTGGTCAGGCTTTTGATGAGGTCACTTTTACTTCTGAAACTGATCAAACAAAAGATATCGATAATTGTGATCCTCTTGTAACCACTCGTTGTCTTATTTCTAATCAGAGTGACAAACAACAATCACTTGTCGTCGAATAGGGAAAAAATATCGAGATCTTCAGTTTGTTTCAGGGTGTTATTAGCGAAGCTGATTCTGCAGAGGTGCCAACTTGCTACATTTTTTTTTTATAAAAATGGGATCCTTATGAGAAAATGGAGATCAGCTACCGTAACCGCTGGTAACGAGTAGTTAGTTGCCTATGACGTTGTAGTTCCTAAGTCGTGTCGACAGAAAATTCTCAATTTAACCCATGAAATTCTGTTGGCTGGTCATCTAGGAGTCAATAAAATCTATCACAATGTCTTACATCAATTTTATTGGCAGAAAATTAAGAGTTATGTTTCTAAATACAGCAGATCTTACCACACTTGTCAAATGTTAGGAAAATCCAACCAAAACATACCTAAATTTCATTTGATACTTATTCCTACATTTAACTAACCATTTAGTAGAATAATTGTAGACTGTGTAGGTCCCTTGCCTAAGACCAAGTCACGCAACCAATATTTGATGACCATAATGTGTGCATCGACAAGGTTTCCAGAGGTAATTCCTGTACGGAATATTAAGACTAAAACTATTATGAAAGCCTCCATAAAGTTCCTTACACTATTTGACTTTCCCAAATCCGTCCAATCTGATCAAGGTTCTAATTTCAGGGATCTTCCAGCATGTTATGTTTGAATTAGGCATCCAACAATTTATGTCCTCTGCACTTCACCCTGAAAGCCAGGGGTCGTTGGAAAGATTTCATCAGACTTTAAAGAATATGATATGCTCATATTTCTTTGATACCAGAAGAGATTGGGACGAAGATGTTCATTTACTGTTGTTTGCTATTAAGGAGTCAATTCAATAGTCCATCGGATTTGACCCTTTTGAACTTGTTTTTGGGCACACTGTTCGAGGACCATTGAAGTAGCTGAAAGAGAAACCTCTTTTAACAGGTCAGAGATTAATTTATTTGTTTTTGTCTCTGATTTCAAATGTAAACTGTCGAAAACTTGTCAGGTGGCAAGAAATAATTTTCAGTCTACCCAATCAAAAACAAAAGGTATGACAAAATACAAATGAAAGAACTATTCAGTTTGGCCATAAAGTTCTGGCTAACTCACCCATACCTCAAAATCCTATTCAGGCTTGGGATTATGGTCCCTCTATAGTTAGAAAGAACGGAAGTGACTTAAATTATATCATCGACACTCCTGTAATACGGAAACAAAACTAACTCTGCAATATAAATATGTTAATGGGATGTGCTGATCAAGATAACCGTGAAAATCATTCGGTAAATTTAGTTGTTCCTGTCCCACACGGTGCCAGTTTAAATGATGATGTACAACCGAACTGTAGTGACTTTGATTCAACCAGTCTTCAGAATTCGGCAATATTAAATAATCTAAACAATAAACTTTCACAACTACAGTGACAAGAAAAGAACGAGCTAATATGTGAATATGAACACCTCTTCCCAGATGCTCCAACTTCAACAAACAAAATAGACCATGATGTTGAAATCGTATATTCTAAGCCTGTAAAACAGCACCCTTACATGATGAATCCTCTCAAGCAGGAATGTTTGAAAAAGGAAAGTGAATATTTGTTTTTAGAATGGTTTTATTGGACGAAGCAGAAGCAACTACAGTTCTCAGCGTATTCTTGTGCTGAAACTAGATAATTCTTTCCGTATGTGCACTGACTACAGAAGGGTGATGCGTTCGATAAGTTAAAGCTCATACTTAAACGTGCAACAGTACTTTCAGCTCCAGATTTCAACCAATCATTTAAAATATCTGTTAATGCAAGTGATATAGGGGTTGATGACGTATTATTTCAGGAAGATGAAAATGGTGTGGATCATCCAGTGTGATATCCTCTAAAACTTAAATAAGCACCAGAGAAATTATTCCACTATCAAGAAGGAATGCTTGGCTTTAATTTTGGTTTCAAATCACTTTCACCCACAGACTAAAAATAAAATAATACACATAAAATAACGACCAGATACTGCTTAAGGCTCAAACAAGCATAACACTACATTGACTGAACTTTCAATACCGCAAACATCCTGTCGTTAATTAAGAGCAGATTTCAAGAGTAATCAAACATATCTGGAACTTCTCAAGCAATCTCAACCTAAAAACAAGATGACAGCCACGCGGAATAATGTCCATTTCAGAAAACGCTATATCTGAACGACATCTTCTCTCTGCTGCTATAACTCAGGTACATATATTATTTCCGGTGCAAAGAGCAAGCCACCAAACATAGTCAAAAACACTCCTGCTCCCACCAAGAAGATAATTTTAGGTAGAACAGTATCGAATCTTATTGGCTGCCAAAGAGTTTTTCAATAATCTAAAAGAAACTAACGACCACACATTCACGAGAGTCTGATTTCATACTAATGTGTATTTTTGTTGCTTCATATCTGTATGATTTAACAGTACCCAATTTTAAGTCGTAGATCGATATTTCATACCATCTACTCAGTAAAAGGACCCAAAAATCGAATACACTCAATTATTCCTATCAGAAATTGCTAATAATTTATACTTAAGAATGTCCAGAGAATTCCTCATATTAAGAAATTTTACATAAGCGATTTTTCAAAACTAATCTATGCTCCCATAAAATCCCTTGGATACGATTTAGTATGAATGACGCCTGTACCTAATAACTGGCTAACAAATCGGTTTGAAAAATATCTTCCCAACACTCATTCCCTATAATATAACAGGTAATCATTAGAATCTAATAAATCTAGAATTGGTGATGTAAATTAAAGAGAATCAAAACCTAGGTTTGTTGTAATACAGTAAAATATTAACATTAGTATTGTTGTTGATATAAGTAAAAGTTCTTATATATATATATATATATATATATATATATATATATATATATATATATATATATATATATATATATATATATATATATATATATATATATTAGTTCCCAATAGGGTACCAGCTCATTTTATTCTTAAGAAAAGAAGATTTAATTCTATCTTACCGATCAATACAATCTAATTAATATTCGTTCCAAATTAATTTATTGATTTTCTCCACCTTGAGAAAAGAAACGACTTGAGGAAGACATTAATAGATTTAAAAAGCCGCAGCGGTAGGACTATGATTTATCTATTATCCCGTCATGACGCATGTCATAGACAACATATAAATTGTAACATGGCATATATTATAAAAATTGGTGAATGTCATCTTTATATGGCTTCCACATATTTTGGAAGATAAGAAGATACTTTATCATATTATAATAGTGAAATAATTCATAGTGTTGAGATGTGCAAAGAAAAACTGGCTTAGCATGCCATATACACCCTCTTATAAATCGTGTCCAACTGCAAACAACATAGACATTGATTTACTGTCTAAAATGTTCAGAGATAAGAGTCTATATTGTTTGGTCTACTGATTGCTCCAAACTAACTGCTTTGATTCAAATTTACCGGCGCATTATGCGACCGCAGGTCTGGGTCTATGCAGTTTGCACCAGTATCTGATTTATAAGCTAGTGTAGATGGTATGTCCATGTTTTTGATAGCTACATTAATGAAACATTCTCGCAAATGAAATCAAGCCAATGTACAACTCTCTTCGTCACAAAGATTTACTATTGCAATATGTGTATAAATTTTGTGTACATGATGTAAAAGTCCAAATTTCACTACAGCCATTAATCTTCTAACCTTTTTTTCTTACGAAGCTTTAAATTAAATTGTTGAAATAGAAGACCGATATGTCATGTTCTTCTTACAGACATAAGAACTAAATAGTATTATTCTCATTAGCAAGAAGGAAGCAAGGTGTAATGAATGATAATGTAGTAGAATAACATGCAAAATGATAATTTTACCTTTTTTAAAAACAATCAGTAAACAAATGAAACAATGAGAAAATGCACTGTTTGTTGTAATTTTCCTAACACAACATTTTACATTTTGAGCTAAATAAATGTTATCGACGATAAAATTCAAATCTTAGTACCCTTAATAAATGTTGCCTGCGTTTCTTAACATGTAATCCTTCGTAGGCTCTACATAGGAAAAAGCTTTCCTTGTAAGTTTAAGTTTTGTATACTGCTATACGTTTTGTGTGAAAATCATCTTAAAATGTGGGACAAATATAAAGTCTTCTCCTGGAAAACAAATCTATTTTGTTCATAGTGGTTAAGTATTTATGACTGTACTCCTCCCACACAAAATATTGTTAAAGCTGTACCCAATACGCCGATGGATATTTAAGCAATTACAGATTACACGATTCAAAACATCTGGCCGTTGATTTAACTGCCGCTAACAACCTAAATCTGGTAAAAGTCATTGTATTAATGACTTTCCTAAAGCTGTATACAACGAGGACAAGAAAAACATCCAAAGCAGTGTTTTGGATAACCACCAGTAACATAAGAGTAAATTATGGAAATGCAAGTAGAGAAAGGAACCACAGTAATATAAATTAAGGTAACGCCTTGATTGTGCGCATCTCTACCGACTTAGAGGAAAACGACGAAGAAACCCTATAAAGGAACGTGCATATTAATATGTTTGCACTGTCTCCTTTCGTCCTGTCATTAAATTTAAAAAAAACAACATAGAAACACTCAAGGAACAATTTACAAATGTAAATGGAATAAAATACAGGTACATTGTTCAAAGAATAGAACTTGAAAAGTATTTTCCTTAACACTATATAAGAGTTTTAAACAAAAGACATAAAGATAATTAATCTAACAACTTGCTTGTCTACTAGTCATGAATGAATCGTCTTTTATGATGATCTATGCAGTATTGTTTTTTGTTTGGGTTTTGTTTGCCAATTTGTTTCAAAGTTAGTTAATATCGTTGTCACTAAACTGCTCAGAATTTGCGGTTTAGATTGTGTATTACTAGCTTATGCTAGATCTGAAAATAGCTGGATGTCAGTAAGACGTGGATATGAAAGACAAGATGAAACATAGCTCTATGGTTTTGTAATTGAGCACCAGGGAGGCTTTTGAGCACTAAAAATCCAGTTGAGAAAACGTTTAAATTTGAGGAAATCCTAAAATTATCCTCAGACCTAAAACAAAACTATCTTCAGATGATAGCAGGAATTTGCAACTTCATCCTCAGTGTCTATTTTTATTTTGTTGTTGCTTTTGTTTTCTTTGCAAAGTTCCTTTTTCCAAACCTAGCAATAGGAGAGATACGCAAAAATCTCAATTTGAATCATTGCTCGTTTTGTCTTTTACAGTGATGAATATGTCAAATTAAGATCATTATCTTGTTGTTGTAAGATTTAAAGCCAGTTTTCATCACAAGATAGGCTAAACATGGCGGCCAGTATAAATGGTGGAGGAAGAACCCGGGAAAGCCCCGGAAAGAACCACCGACCCACGAAAAGCTACTGGCAAGCTTTCTCACATACCCACATTGGCCGAACTCGAGACTCGAAAACACGCAGACAGAGGTGAGATGGCAATGATCCGCAGTGCCGGATTACCAAATAGGCAGAGTAGGCTCCGGCCTATAGGCCCCACGCATTTTAGGGGCCCCGCGACAACGGATCAAAATAATATTGAATTGATTTGATCTTGAAAGAAAATTATAATCAAGCTTGCGAGGGGGGCCCCGAGATTTCGATTGCCTAGGGGCCTCCACAGGGTTTAATCCGGCACTGATGATCCGTAACGGTCAGCGCTTTAGACCACTTGGAAGATCATTATGTAACAGAATATTTCTAGTGATAAATGAACTACGGATGCTACTTCCGGACATGCGATATGCAGAAGAATCAGAAGGCTATCTACTACATCTGCTGCTTCTTCTTCCATATGGACTGGTTCTCCAGCCAAACTACTTTTAGCTGCGAAACAGTCCAGAGAAAAGCAAATCTATAGCTTAAACGTTACTGTTCATTCCAAAGAACAATTCCAGAATGTAGCAAAGATGAGGGCATTCATGCAACACATTTAACTTATTCCAAATTACATTGATACAGTGTTGCCAACCTCGCTGTCTGACTGGAAATTGCCTGAAAAATAAATGAGCATTAAATGATTGTAATCTCTTATCTTTGAGCTGGATTAGAATGTTTCAGATAAGATCTGATTTTTAAGTCGTTTGTGCGTGTGTGTGCTTGTATTTGCATACATCGTAAACAATCTTTCTTCTATGAAATGGCTAATATTGCATGGTTAAATTTTTAATAAACGTATTAGTCTAGTTAGGGACCCTTAATTGACGATGATAGGGTCGAGCTAAACAAAAGCTAGTCCTGCATATATTATTATGTGCTCGTTACAATTAAATAAGGAGCGTTCACCACATGATGAAAAACAAAACAACAAATACTTCTGTGCCACATTGTTCCATATAATAGCATTCTGCTTCCCTGTGTTTAGTATTTTAGGCTTTCTCTCTTGATTTGTTATACAAAATAAAAAGAAAACAATTTTATAATATTTTCACTTTATTATTACTCATAACGATTTCT